>CAJNOP010002798.1:884-15730 GCA_905250075.1 Rotaria sp. Silwood1
AACAGCTGAAGAGAAAAAGAAAAGAACAAAAACATATGTCGTGCAATATGAGCTTGTTCCTTTCGTTTCCTGTCTAACTGTTGTAGATACTATGTACAACAGTTAGACAGAAAAAGAAGTTGAGCATCATGTAATAGTTAGTTTATTGATTATTCGTGTAATCCACAATAAGGCTATAGGGAAAAACGAAAATATGAATTTATTATAAGCTTCAGTTCAGATTCAATAGATGACTGTATAACTTCGACACTACCATTCATCAGCAGAGAGAAAAGATGGTGCAATATTAATCTATTATAGTATTGGGTTATGATAAGAATTCATTTCGCTAAAAAAGCTCTGATATGATCTCGAAAAGTTCAGAATTCATGAGAAAAATAGGGAAAACTATCGAAAACAGGAAAATCAGACGAGTGTCAAAATCAGAAAAAGTCAGACTATCAGAAGGAAATCAGAAAGGCGTCCAAATTTCAGACACTGTCCTTATTTTTCAGACAATCTGGCAACCCTGGTCACAGTATCTAAAAATCTAAAATTAACTTTCATAAAAATATTTTTTAATCTTCTCTTTGTTTACATATCAAGTGATTTTCTTGAGTATTTTTTAAACAATCATTAACACCGTACAGAAAGCGAAATACATCTCGAAAATTTCAGTACAACATTACATGATTATCTTCTAACCAGATCTGTAATTCGATCTTATGCTGCAGATCAATTTGATGTGATTAAGAGATAAGAATGTAATATTCCTTGTCCATGATTTTGAATCATAATTACTTACCAAACATTATTACGTCAATGATTGCAACTACTAGATTATGCTGAATTATTCAGTAAAAACGAATCCTCATTCAAAGATGTTCATGAGGACAATAATTTCGAACGGTTTTCTTTTTGAATTTAACATTAGTCTCCAACTTGTTTATTACTGAACTTTTTCAATAAATGTTGTAGTGCCCGTCAGAAACACCAGAAAAATTTGACTTGCTTCTATCCTGGAATAAGAACATCAAATCTGCTGTTTTTATACGAGTGATTTAGTAGACATCCAATTTTCATAGTTGTATCTCAAGATAAGAACAGTAACAAAATCTGAAACTTCTACGATAAACTATTTTCGCTCAGACCTGTCTACATAATGAACATGATCTTGACTTAAAAGTGATTGAACAATGAATGAAATTCTTTCGTTGGAGGCATTCATAAATGAATCTGAACGATCGTTTTTTTTGGATCATGCATATTTTCGACTGAATATAATTAGAGATCTTGATAGAAGATAATCAAATTATGTTGTAGCTAAATTTTCAAGATGTCTATAAATTATATCTTAGTCCAGATCTTACTTAAAAGATGTTCCATTAGGTAGAATAAATTTCTAAATAAAGTTGTATAACTTACGGAGTCATAAATGATTCGGATTAGTTGCATATGCAAATGCAAATGATAATCAGATCCTGTTCTGGAGAGTCATATTTTGAGGTTGATTGAAACTTGAACTAGTATTTCACGAGTTATTTAAGAAATTAACTGAGATGAACAAGCACTAAAAATATTTATTATTAAATAAAGTTTATTTTTTTATTATATCAATCATTACATTTGACAACTATAAATTTAATATAAACAGATATAATAGATAAAGAATTTTTTAACTTACATCTTCAAAAAAGAAAAACTAAATCCATCATTATGAAATTATTCTGATGTTGATATTGTCATTTTTGTATCGAACCTCAATAAATAACATTCAATTTAATGAGATTAACTCGATGGATACATAGCGGTGTAAATCAAAAGGTTTTAGTCATATTGAAAATTAGAAAACTTTCGAATTTTCTGTAATTTTCTGTTTGTGGAAGTCTGAACGTGGCTGAAGAATGATGAAGATTCTGATGAAAGATGAATAGATTCTATTTAGCGATATATTCGTTTTAGAGGAGAATTTCTTTTGATACAAAAAGAAGAAAAACTTAAGAAACAAACAGTTAATTGTATCGCTTTCGATAATTGTCAATCAAAGTAATTTTTCTAAAAATAATATGTTTTTCGATAATCTATCTTTTTATATAGTTGAGCATCATATTACGAGAGAATCATTTTTGAGCATTCTTTAAATTTCTTGATAAATATTGTTAATATTATTCTGTGATAATTCGTGGAAGAGTACAGGTGTGAGTCGAAAATCGATTGAGAGCTGTCGTAAAGTCAATCTTTGATATACCACTATGAGTTACTCGTAACTTGATTTCAACACGGAAAATCAAAAGACTCTGAAAATAGCAAAAAGATATCGTCTGCCCTCTTTGTTTTTAGAATAGAGATGCTCACATCTCTTCTATTCCATAGAGGAAATTGTACTTCAATATCATTTCGTGTTCGCAAGTTATTGAAAAATTCAGAAAGTTTGATAATGTATATTTCATAAAGTACGTTGATCTTCAAAAGATTAAACTATCTATTAAAATATTTTAATAAATTATTTTATTTTTATTGAAATATAATGGAACATTTTTTGACTCATCTTATGAAAAATTATAAATGAAAAAAATGGATTATTATTTCAATTTGAAATAAATCTTAGATTTTAGTTCAACTAGAAAAGTAAATAGAAGATTCAAATGTATTTGGGTATTTTTAAAAAATTGCAATTGAGCTTTATTGAAAGAGGAAGCAGATCAAATATAATTAATATATGAATGTATTAAATAAATATTTCTTTTATAAAAATGAATATTATGCCACAGAAAAAACTAAAATGTAACCATTTAAAGGACTTTTTATTATGATGAACTTGCTCGAGCCATTCAAGAATAATTTCTTGATTAAAAATTTAAACTTTATTTAAATTTTTCTTTTTTTATAGCCTTGAATGAGGACGAAGGTGGGTGTGGGTCTGCTTCTAACCACGACCATACGCAAATTATATTTTAAGACCAGTTCAATAAAGAAAAAATGTATATTTATGTACACGATATATCTAATTCATTTTTATTGATAATAAAAATGTAATTTTTCCTAATTGAATTTGGTTCATTATCAACTCTTTTCTGTTTGGAGCTCAAATAAAATTGAGAAGGCTCAAAAAAGAAATATCCTTAGATAAAAGTAAATTTTCTTTGTAATTACAATCCTATCTTGATTAAATACTTTTTCAATAAAAAATAAATCACTCGCAAAGTTAAAGGTTATTTCAAGGTTATTATTGTTTTGTCTCAGTATGTAACAATATCTTAAGACAATCTTTCTGTTCTTGAATTAAGATAATACTGTCTGCAGTGATTCTCGTGAATATAAATTACTATATTCACGACATCGCTCTAGAAAAGAGTAAATAATAATGAATGATTAAATATAGAATTAAATCAACATACAAATAAATCAGAAAATTGATTGAAGTCAATATTGAGAGGCATTTGTTTAATCATAGCATTTATATAAAATGTGGACCTATCAAATCGATGTTCACCAGGTGTTATCATAAGAATGTGGGCGATATTGACTTGTGAAGCAACGACCACATCCAGACAATGTATTGCTTGTATTAAAAAGATATTGTCCAGTGTAGTAATTAATTTTTATGTTTCATAAAAGAATAAGAAAGAGCATTGTTTTATTTCTTCTTATAATCGTTCTTATCGAGGTAAAAGTACATTACGTGATTTGATATTTCGTTGAATAAATATGTATTAGTAAGAAATAATACAACACATATTGCAGAAAATTTACATGATAAAGAAGAATTTAATTGTAACTATCTATTTTTTTTATTTTTAGAGATATGCTTTGAAATTTTTAAAACATTCAAGAGCTCCACAAGTTCTTGAAATACTTTTTGTTGAAGATAAAACATTATTAGCAAGCAAGAAATATATATATATTTTCAACGAATAACAAAAATATTAAATCTTTTATTTCTATTACTCAATGATACTTGGATTCAGCTGTAAGATTTTTTTTAGCATTATTTTTGTTAAACATGATCTACAAGAAGTTTTGAAGTATATAGAATACAAATACTTTTCTTCTCTCGTAGACCATGACAGACATTATTATAGGAATATTACAGATAGAGAATAATAAATCTAACATAATTCTAGTAAGAGATGTTGGCAAGCATTGGGATAGAAATTGCCTTATATGCTATGATTCGCATGATATTGACGTAAATCATGTTTAAATAATTCAGATTTTCATTACAAAGATGAATTGGATTATTTACTTATTCTTTCAATGTCTTCCTATGGAAGATAAACGTACGCATTCGATGTTATTAATTATTCATTGTTCATTAGTGATTCTTTATTATTAGTAAAACTATATTTACTTTATGGGATTACCTAAAGTTGTGTCATCATTAAATCAAAATACGATGATAAGAAGATATTTTCAATTCTATTTCATCAAATGATGATAATAGGTGTTATGAGACTGTTTATAGCAAATTCAACATGTTTCTAATAATTTGTTAAAAGTTTTTTCGAAATAGTTTTCAAAAAAACAAAAAATCTTTAGCTATCTTGGGTACCGCATGAAGTTCACTTATGTTTTCATTTGTTTAAAAATATAGAGGAATTTTGTTAAACCATGTGAGTTGCATCCTAGTAATACTATTGATGGGAGAGATGGATTTATTTTAGATAGGTTAATCAAAACTCATCTGATAGATGAATCGTATTGAACTATTACTATTCATAAAGATAGATTTGAATCAAAATTTTGTTTTCATATGTTCTATAATTCATTCATAAATATTATGTTGAATGTTGTCTTGAGTCCTTTTTCTAATGTAATATAAAATAAATAAAAGCATCAGACTCAAAATGTATAAAATTTCTTAAGGATCATTTCTCAATTCAAACTCATCCGATGATACTATTTATTCAATAGAACAAAAGCATCTATTGAATGTCACATCAGTCATGATTAGCCATATGGAATATTCGACAATCTTGAGTTAAATAACTCTATCGAACAACGTTTAAATGTTTCAAAAATCGCTGAAATGTTCGTAATTTCTGCAGTATCCAAGATAGTTAGAATTTCTTTTTTTTTTGAAAACTATTTCAAAAAAACTTTCAACAAATTATTAGAAAAATGTTGAATTTGCTATAAACAGTCTCATAACCCCCATTTATCATAGTATTTTTATTTAACAATGACACAACTTTTGGTAACATCTAAGTTAAAAAATAGTTCGTGACATATATATGCACATATGTTTTTTTTTTATTAGTATATTTCTTGTCATAAGACTATTGAAATATATCAGTAAAAAACATGTATACCTTGTTTTTAATTTAGTTCTTAAAACAATTCTCTTGAAAATTTTTGTTGTTATTATCTAATTCAATTTATTTGAGTCATTGTTACAAGCAATGGAATTCTTTTCTAAAATTTTTTGCTCGATTAACAATTGTAATTATTAATAGATAATAATAATAAAAAATGGCAAAATGTATCACTTTTATTTTCAATAGTAAAGTAAAATTCATGTACACATTCGAATCATGATTTTGTAAATTGTCTGTCTAATGGTAAAGAGTGCAGATATCAGAGCTAGGCGAATGATAACTATTTCAAGTTTGTCTTTAGAAATCAATACAGTAACAACATTCGATAATGTTACAACGGTGTATTTTTTTTAACATAGAAATCAAGAAATAGTTTAAGAGCAGAAAAATGAACACTATCCATTTTTTTGTGCTCAATTTCATGTAAAAGTATTCTCATTTATAATATTCGACAATTATGTTGTCATAACATTAAACACATATTTCCAAATATGTCCTATTTTAAGTTCTTGATATAATTTAAATTATAATGAGAAACAAAAAAATTGTTTTTTTCTCTACCCTTACAGATTTAAATAATAAAATATAACTACGTAGAACAAGAAACAAAATGAAAGAGTTGAAATTACTTGTTATATATATAAGCATGAGATAACGAAAGAATATCAATATGACTAAATCAATAACAAAAACATTCGAAATTTATAGACAATGCGAAAGAACAGATTTTAGATTTTATTTTGATAAAAGTTCTTTTTTTCAAAGTTGAATGATTTAGTAATATGTATCTATTTTATATATGAATGAATCTGATTATATACAACACCTAATAATATCGTCTTCGTTATGATTTTCATTCGTAACTAAAATAATTTATTGCAGTGTATCGAATGAACTAATTGAAAATTTTTTTATTTTTCATTTTAATATTGTTGATCAGAAGAATAATTATAATGTTTTGAGAATCTCGTTCAGTGAATTGTGTTTGTATATATTTGATGTAGAAAAATAAATAAAATTGACTAAGATGATCATAGATTAATTTTGCTTATTTTTAGTAATTCAAAAACAATGAAGAATAGGACGTAGAATTTTAAGAGAGATATATGTTTATGAATTTATTAGACAATATAATTTCAGTTTTTAATGTGTCAAATTGAATAATAATTGATATTTTATCAATAATCAAAGAAAAAAAAATAAATACCTGAAATAGTTTTAAAATGGATATTCATCTATTTGTCGATATTGTAATAAATCATCATATGGATGAAATAATACAATCATAATCATAATAATCCTAATTATAAAAGACAAAATAATAATTATAATAAATTATTTATGAATTAATCAATTTAATACATTCAACTCTCATGATATTACCATTCGATTTGATTCATAAATAAAAAGATGGAGAAGATCATATTGGTTGAGTAAAGTATATTAATTTGTAGAAAATTTCAAGAGCAATCTTTTCATTAAAAAATAAGCTACTTACTAAATCTAATTGAAATTCATGATTAGGTATTATAAAAAGATGAAATAATCCAAAGGAGGGAATTCTTCAAATGATAATTGTAAATTATTTTCAATTAACTATATCTAATAAAGTATTTAATTGATTATTAAAATAATATTCATAGTAAATGTATATATAATTTTAATTTCTTTTAAATCATGATAAAATTGATGTTTAATTCAAATAAATTAAATAAAGTTGTTTGTGTCCATTGATTAATTAAACATTGAATATAGTTTTCCGATTTGAATAAATTTCAAAAAAGAAGATTCCATGATCTATCTTTCTTTTTATTTTCTATAATAGATATTAAATGTTTCTTTGTAATTCTTAATAATTTAATAATAACATTTCTTGTGTAAAAAATTTCCAAATTTTTTTTAAAGTATCATTTGATGTCGAAGATGAACAACAAAAGTAAATAAATCAAATAATATTGATGAATAATAAGATATTTACATTTTTGTACATTTCATTTGTTTCAATTCAAGTAATATATTAATTAAATTTGTATAATTTGTTATTATTCGTTGTTGTAAATCAATAAAACAATGTTGAATTATTCATATTCAATAATCTTAAAAATGGATATAGATGATGGATTTTTAAAATTTGTTTTGTTAAATGGATACTATTTTCAAATAAATCTATAAGCAACATATCCATCTATGTAAGAAGTCATATGTATTTATTCGAATACCTCTCTTCGATATCTAATAATAAATGTGACAACAAAATCAATTCCTTTGTTGATATTAAATATGAATGAACAATACATTCATAAGAAATATCTTTTAGAATTTTATCATTCGCAATAGATATAATTCATTTATGTTATCGATATTATTCAAATAGTATCTTTGAGTTATTTCAATGTTCGTTTACATGATTCTAATTTGTAGTTGTTATTGACGAAATTTGATAAATAATTTTGATCTGGATCATTTTATTCTTTTGCTTCCAAAAAAAAATAAAAAAAAACATTTAAATGTGGACAAAACTTTTTTTTTGTATTTGTAGGATAATTTCTTACTAAACAATATATGTCACTACTGCTACTTACAAAAATTTGAGAATAAATTGAATAAATAAGATCATCTAAATATTTATCATATAACATAATTTTTTGTTTTTTTGAAATTGGATGAATTCTATGATAAATCGTCAGTGAAGAATTCATTCTCAATCTTTTGAAAAATATCGATGATATAAATCATTGTGTTGATGAATGTAGTCTAAATAAAATATAGATATATAATAGAATAATTAGCTTTTTTTCAATAATAATAAATACAATAAACTATTTGTAAAACAAAACAAAAAGATGCAAATTTACTTTCTTATTGATATTCGATTTTTCAATCATATTTATTATTTATTAAATAAGGTTTTTTCAACTGTTTTTAGTTGTATTATTGTTTTACGATCACATTCCATAAAATAACACTTAATTGTGATCTCGACAATTCTAATCTCTCATCCTCTCTTACGAAAAATAAAATGTGAGAGAAAAAGAAATAAAACAACGACGACGATCGGACGATTTATTTTTTCTCGTCCATAATTATTATGATCTAATTATTATTTGAACGAGAGAAAAAATGTATTGAAACGTCTATAAAAATGAATGATTTTCGATTAAAATATCATTCAATTATTTGAATCATATTCTAACCTTTTTTCTTTTATATTTTAGGTTACTTTTCAAAGACTCAAGATTAATCAATTCAATATCAATACAATACAGTCAAACCTAAAAATGTAGGTATTAGTTTTCAATTTTTCTTTTTTTCTTAAAGATCATTTCGAAGGTAGTAAGACTTCGATTAATCTTTTTATATTTTAGGTATTGGTCTCAACAACTCAAAATTAAATCAAGTCAACATGAAAACAATAAAATAAAATGTATGTATCCTTTTTTCACTAATTCTCTTTCTATATGGATTAATTTTCGTTTTTTTTTCGTTTCAGCCATCAACATCGTCAAGAAAGGGTGAGTGATTATTTATTTATTTTTCTCTTATTGAGTTTGAGTTGAGGTCTCGTACTATATCAGGTCTTCCGGATAGACCCTAAACACCGGCCAGGAACTGTCTTGGTGTCTGTGGCAACACGGTCGGGCCTCAGGCTCACTGACATATGTCACCGGATGGGTGCATGTGGATGATGTGAGTTTTCCCGCGCGTGTACGAGCTTTACGCTCGCCACAGCGCCACCAGGATGGTTCCTGGTCGCGCGCGCGCGCGCGTGAATAGAAATAAAAAAAAATTTTTTTCGATTCAAATGCAATTTATTGAATTGAAAAAAATTGAACACGATTATTTCCATAATCGACGACATAGAGATTGCCTTGTCGATCGAAGGACAAACCACGGAGATATTGAAACTGATTTGCTCCTTCTCCTTCACCATTTCCACCCACAATGACAGTACCCTGTTTTGCTCCTTTAGGCCAACGCATTACTCGACGATTCTCCGAATCTGCCACATAGATGGAACCCAACGTATCGACGAAGAGTCCTTGAGGATATGACAATTCTGTCAGAGCCTCCCCTTGACCTTGACCTCCAGCGACGACAATGCCTTCTTTTGCACCTTTATTCCATTTCATTACACGATGATTGTTGTTGTCTGACACGTAGACAGTCTGTTGTTGATCGACAAATATGTAGGTGGGCCAGTTGAGTTGATTGAGACCAGCACCTTTGCCATTTCCACCAGCCACGATAATTCCATTCTTGTCTCCTATTTGATATCGTCTTACTTCACTTTTTCTGGCATCAGAGACGTAGAGATATCTCTGATCATCCATAAACAATCCCCAACAATCGATGTTGTCGACAAGGATTTCTCCTTGAGTTGTGCCACTACGACGAGACCATCGTACGACTCGTCTGTCATCGCAGATAATGAGACTATCAGTCTCTTTGTCGATTAGCACATCGGTTGGATAATCCAATTGATCTAAGCGATTTCCGTAGCCCTTGACACCAGCTACAACTTGTCCATTCGTATCACCTATCTTCCATTGGACGATACGATGATTCCTGTAGTCAGCAATGATCATCGTTTGATCATCATCAACGAAGAGACCATGAGGCCAGTTGAGTTGATTTGTGGCATTGCCTCTTCCATTACCTCCAGCAACGGTCTTTCCATTTTGTGACCATTGAGCATTAATTGGAATAGTGGGAGTAACTACAATTAACAAAGAAAATGAATCGTCGTCATTGTCCAAGAGATCATTGCCTCTCATGCGCAAGAAAGTACTTTTCGTAACTTATTCTTTGAGAAAAGGACTTCGGAAGAATTCTTTTGTGTCGATAATTATTTCTAATACCTGAAATGTTAAGCTTTCAAAATTCTAAGGAGATTTCCATGTACGAGTTCATAAGTGTAAAGAAAACAAAATTCTGCAAGCATGAAAAGCAAAGAAAAAAAGACAATGAATAGTTCTTTTTGTAGAGTTTGAAGTCTTTCTTGTTTCTCTCTTTCTCTTCTAATGCTCATCAATTTTCTGTGTTCCTTCAAAATTCCAGCAATTTTTTCTTTCTATATCATTTCCAAGTAGTGGTGTAACTAGAACAGTGGCGACTCGCTCACGGTGCCCGGGCAGTAGAAGGTGGCGCCATTCTTTTTTTGCTTCTAACCCTTTAACTAAATGTTATGAAGACCTGAACTTTTTATCATAAATCTAGCATTAGCATGTAGTACACCTGGTAAAAATTTCAGGTCCTTATAGCATTTACTTAGAAAGTTAGAAGCTAAAAAAGAATGGCGCCACCTTCTACTGCCCGGGCACCGCCAGCGAGTCGCCACTGTTCTAGTTACGCCACTATTTCCAAGGGCATTCATTACTCTAGCTAACGGTATAGTTTCCTCTTGACTTATTCTCTAGACTAAAGGGAGGGTCATCTCAAATAAAATCTGCCAGTATGTGCCACGGTGAAAAAAAAATTGTCTGAAACAATAATGCTCACTTCTTTTCTACATCTACTCCGGTAGAGCTTGACAAAAAGTTTTATGGGGTTGAGGAATCGATTGGTACCATTGGTTTATGAAAAATTTTAGATAGATGTTTCAAGTTAAAAATGCCTTGTTTTAGCTCAAAGAAAAACTGTGCTCCAAACTACGTAAACCAAAAATTATGAGCTCATTTTAGGACCCACCTCGAATGGCAGTAGCATCACCTGGGATGGTTCTAGCATCCATTGGTGTGCTGGAAGCATCAACTGGGATACTAGAAGCACCAATTGGGATGCTAGTAGCATCACTTGGAAGGCTATTACTGCCATTTGAAGTGCTAGTAGCATCACCTGAAATGTTGATAGCATCGAAGTTGATGTCCTAAGATCCCTGGTTATATATCTAGTAAACATTAGTTATAACTCCCGAGCTAGCATTTCAGTGGAATGCGATCTTACTGCGATAAACTAGAAAATATGGATTGTGTTTTATTGGGAAAGAGTAGATGGGTAAGTGAGCTCCATGTTTGGAGTTTACATGTAGAGCTCACTTTTTTTGAACCCTTTTTCGAGGAAAACATTGATGTCTTGTCAATTTTGACTAAAGGTTTTCGGCGTCGACAAATTGATTGGTGGCATTGGTTTTTAAAAATTTTCGAATGGATTTTTTCATTGAAGAAAGGTTTCTTGGAGAAAATCATGGTTTTTCATAAAGTTTCACTTAACGTGCTTGATAGTTGAGAACTCGGGTCTGTCAATGATTCCTGAAGATCAGTGAATTCGAGGATCACAATGTGGAATATCATTTCAGTCAATAATGTATCACAGAGTGCACCAAATAATCCTTCTTACTTAAGAATAGAGTTGATTACGGTTCGAAGAATGGCTGCCTTATTTTCTGGCAAGCATTTTTCAACGTCATTCAGGTTTCAAATCGGTGTTTTTTTTATGGTGTTTGTTTGAGGTTATCGAGGAGACCAACACGATTATGAGTTATATGAATTTAAAAGCTATGCTATGTAAACGTATATTTTTTTGTTCCCTCGATTGTAGGGAGGCTGATGTGAAAAGATTTTGTCTGTCTGTCTGTTTGTGGCAGGGTAAACAAAAAACAAAAAAGGTACATTTGTTTTCATAACGGTCGACGAAAGTCGATTTCTCATAATTTTGAGTTGAATTTTTTGGGTTTAGGAAAGGGTTTTTTGAGAAATTAACGATATTTCCTTGACTTAAGGGAGGATCATATAAAATAAAATAAGTTTCTATGTATCAGGGTCAAAAGAACGCCGGAGTCAAAGAAACATCGACCAAAAGATTTATAGTCAATTTGTGAGGAAGAACAAATATGCTCGGACAACGTTGTAAGAGAACTAGTGCATGAGTTTAATTCAATCATGACAATGCACTGCGAGATGTTTGATTAAGTAAAACTCTTTTCCAAAATAGTCGTCGCTGAAAATACTATAGGTAGATTTTCGTGTGTGCATGTATTGCACAATAATTGTTAAAGCAAACCAGAGAAAATGATAACAAGATTGAATTCAGTCGAAGGTTAAGTCATTCCTGCCGACGAGCGTTATTTGTCTCTTATCTTGATAAGAAACTAGATGAATTTTGAGAAATGAAGGAAAAAAATCTTTTTTTTCTCTGTATACTCTTGGTTTTCTCCTCAAACAATTGATGTAAAAAATTGAAGTATTTATTCTGATTGAGTAGCTTTTACTCATGTAATTATCATAATCTTTGCCCATTAATATATGACTGAATAGATCAACAATTTTTGATTTTATTGATAAATAAGATGTTTAAAATTTCAGCAGTAAAATCTATTTTTCTCTCACTATTCGAAATAGCTTCATACTATATTTTATGTAACATTATTTGTCTCGTCAAGATATGAAATCAATCAAAAGAAAACTATACCGTTATATAGACTAATTAATGCTCTATCAAATTATATGGAAATAAAAAAATTCTTGAAGTGTTTGGCGAAAAACGTTGATAGAAGGAACTTCTTCTTTGAAACAAATATAAAGTAGCTTTATTACGCTGAGTTTCAGTGAATCAGTGCTGATCTTTGTATTGTCAACAGTGTATTTCTGGTGAAGTATCTTATATCTCCACAAAAAAAAAAATAATATGTTGGAAAACTATTACCGTGTACTAAAAAAGTTGCAATTCACTCGTATATATGTGCATCTACTTGTGTCTTTTCTGTTTAACAAATGACGAAAGTATTATGAACTTCGTTCATTTCTTTGCCGATTTGCTTATCCTTATATGGGGTGTTTCCAAAAGTTCGCTCGAAAACGAAACGTGATTATCTCTTTAACTCTTCAAGCGATTTACTTGAGGTTTTTCTAGTTTCATTTCAAAGACTTCCCATTTGCAATATATCTGTAAAAACATTACGCAAATTTTTCTTTTGAAATATTTTTTGACCTTATTATGGATTTTCATATCCAACTTAATGAGATCCTTAACCGATGTCTTGCAAAAATGTTTCTAAGAAAAATCATCGAGTCACATCAGGTCAACTGACCTACTGCACTTGTTTGAAGAGATGTTCTTTAAAAATTACAGACTTCACGGCTAAAATGTGGAAGAGTTTCATCTTGGTAAAATACTATAGGGTTCATCTAACATAAAGTTCGTAATTCTAGAATAGAAGAAAGTCTAAACGTATAATAAATTTTTTTTTTGTTGAAAATGTTACCGCCAAAAAAATTATTCCAATAGTTGATTTCCTAACATTGCAACGTAAATGTTGTCTTTCAAACACTGCGTAACAATATCAATAGTCCTATGTGAATTTTCTTCACTCCACTATCTCGCTATATTTTAACATGCTCTTGACAGTTATTATACAAAATTTTTAAAATAAAATTTACGTAATGTTCTTACAGGTATATTGCAAAGGGGAACTTTGAATATTGCATTTGTAAGTAATCATTTTGTATATTTGTTATAGGCAAATTTATATGAAATAAAACTTTAATGAATATGAAATGAAACTATAAAAACATCAAGTAAATGGCTTGAACAGTTACAGAAATAATCACGTTTCTCTTTCGAGCGGACTTTTGGAACACCCTGTATAAGTAGTTTGAATTTTTCAATTATAGACTATGCTGAACACAACTTTTTACTGAGCAATCAAATAACGGTCATTAGAAATGACTGACTGCTGTGTAAGAAAGCTCTTCAAACATAGATTATTGATAACTCAAGAAAAGGGCAGAGAGATATGTTTAGAAACATATGGTTCATCCCGTTTTTACAGACTACATTTTAATGTCTTTCAGAAATGTGCTTGTCACTCAAAGGCAAGGTTTGATAAAAAAAAATTTGGAGTATACCATTCAAAAGCTCTTTCAATGTGGATTATGAGTAGGTATTCTTTATTATTGTAAAAACCGTTTTACGGGACGAAACACTGAGAGAGACTTTAAGGATGTTATAAATATGATACAAATCATTCTATGATTAAATGTCAGTGAATATTTCTGAGTATTGATTCTTCTAGCAATGTCTTCTCATCAGCTGAATACCCCATAAAATAATCATAAATCCAGAATGGAGATCACCTATCGAGAGAGATCATTTTGAACCTGTTTTAAATCTCAATTGGTACTACTGATCGGCAAAATATCACTTCGATAGATGCATTGATCAACTTTGTGAGAATACTCTATCGAGATCGTGCCCTAGTTCTTATGTCAGTGCTCATGAAGCATTGATTAGAATATTGAGAATAACTACAATGAACAAAGTACTTTCCGTAACTTAGTCTTTAAGAAAAGGACTGTGTGAGAATTCTTTTGTGTCGACAACTATTTCTAATGTCTGAAATGTTAAGCTTTCAAAGAGAAAACTGCTGAACATGACATTCTAAGGAGATTTCCATGTTCTACTGAAACTCATTGTCTCTCTCTCTCTCGATTATGACATCTTTTTTAATGTTGTAAAACATATTTAAACGTCTTACTGCCATGCAAATTCACTTTGTGGGTGTGACTTCTTTCTGTAAATTACATTTTAAATTATTTAGAAGAAAACAGCTTA
>CAJNOP010002799.1:0-13387 GCA_905250075.1 Rotaria sp. Silwood1
CTCACCCTTCTTAATGTGACATTTGCGAATTAAACTGATTCGAAAAAATATTATACCAAGGAAAATAAACAATAAATACATTCATTGCGTCAAAAAACATCAGTTAAGCATACTATGAAAATGAAAAAAGGCAACAATAATGATTAGTTTGATGTGACATATATGGATGCCTTTTACAATTCCGATGGCAATGGAAATATTGATCTTCTTTTTACAAAAAACTCTATACACCTGTTTCTATAACAGTAATTGAATAGACTGTGCACACAAAAAATCTCAATCAGGGTGTGGGTGTGTGGGTGTGTGGGTGTGGGTATGGGCATGGTAGAAAAACAAAGACACAGGCATACCTCATTCGCACACCCTCGCCCATGCCCCACGCCCCACCCACACCCACACCCAGACACCCACGCCCCACCCACACACACCCACACACCCACGCCCACACCCACGCCCACACACACCCACACCCACGCCACCCACACCCACACCCCACACCCACACCCACCCACACCACACACCCACACCCACACCCACACTCACACCCACATCCACCCACCCACACCCACCCACACCCCACACATCCACACTCCACACCCCACACCCCACACCCCACATCCCACACCCACACCCACACCTACACCCACATCCACACCCCATCTATCAATACTCGCATGGATATAGTACTTCATCAATACCCCTTTTCGGTACACTACCCTACCTATGCTCTTGTGCGTATATCATTCTACCTCTATCCTTATGGATATATCATTCTACCTATACTCTTGTGAGAACATCACGCTACTTATATCCTCATGGATATATTACTCTACCTATCCTCTTTGGAGTATATCACGCTACCTGTCTCTTCATGAATATAGCACTATCTTTAGCCTTGTGAGTATATGACGTCACGTATATCCTTATAGATATATCATTTTACCTATGGTGTTGTGAGTGTATCTCTCGACCTGTCTTGTCATAGATATATCATCCTGCCTATACTCTTGCGAAAATATCATTGTACCTATATCCTCACAGATATGTATCATTCTGCCTGTACTCTTTTGAACATATCATTTTGCTGATATCCTCATAAGTATATCACGCTTCCTATACTGTTGGGATTCTATCACTGTACCCACAGGGGTGTGGGTATGTGGGTGGCTGTTCTTCTCGTTCACACGCACACGCACACTCCATCAATACCCACCCATACCCACACCCACACTTGGAGTCTAAACGACATGTAGTGAAATTTTTTGTGTATTGATCCATTCTGACTCGAAGTGGCATTGCAAGTTTAAAATACTTCGACAAAGTGATTGCAGTTGAATCTTTATTTTAAAATTTCTTATAAATTTTAAAATGACATGCTTATTTTTAAAATAAACATCTACTGCATGCCTCGATTTCCGATGTTTTATGGGAGTCTTTTTGTAAACAGAATTGTGAATGTGTGACCTCACTATGTCCTGCGATGAATGACAATGATGATCATTGGTAATATTCAATTGTCTCATCATTCTATTTCTGTATTAACAATGAAAATTCAAAGTGGCACCTAGCTGTAGAGCTTACGTCAACTCAAAAGGCTATATTTTCTCTTTAGTATAAATGATCCTTATAAACTAATTTGCCTGTTCTCGTATTTTTATGCTGACTTATGCTTAAGTTAGAATGTGTCTCAATAGAGAAGGATAATGTTTTCTTATAAAAAATGAAACTGACTAATAATAAAATTCAACGAGCATCATTGAGCAAACAAAGACAAGCAGCAAACATTTCTGACCTGGTTTGATGCTGTTTGCTATTTTTCAATTTTTATTTTATATTTATCTCAGTATATGTTTTTCACTGTTACGAAACAACCCTGATGAAAGTAGAATGACTTTGAAGGACTAACTGTTTGCATAAGCAAGGCCATTCTTTTTTCAGCAGTGTTTCTTTTGATTTTCTATTTCTTGAAAAAGTTCGCCATTTCATCATCTTAATTGAGGAGAAATATGCGATCACGACTAGGGTGAGATAATAAAAAGAAGTCTGATGCACATTGTACAATTTTATTCATGAAAGTAGTAAAATATTTGATAAATTTATTCTATTCTCTCAAAAGCCTGCAGACCACGGCAGGCTGAAAAAAACTGGCCTGTTGGCAGCTCTATTCCCAACCCACGTGTAACTGAAAAGTTGAGCCTACTCTAGACTGAATTCGTTTCCGCCGCCTATTGGAAAAAGGTCAAATTGTCTTATTTTTACAACATAGACGAGCTGCAGGACAACTAATGAGAGGAAGAAAAATTCCCAATCATGTATAATGAGATAAAGAACGAACTTTTTTCGTTCCTGTTTCTTTCGCGTCCCCTATTCAATCAGTATCAACAGTTTCCTCGTTCATTCATTTTTCACTCCACTCTTCCCCTAGTATGTTATCGACATATATAATCGTACATCCATCCTATCGTTGCCAACTTTTCTCTGGAAAAAGTGTGTCGCTGCTATAGTCCTGATTTTAAGGTCAAGGTTCTTATTTAACACATGCCAAATATACCACAATATAACAGCCCTTTTTTGCAGCGCTCAACATCATCATCACCACCATTGTATGCCGTTGCTCTAGAGACAACAACATATGCGGCGATGATTTTACTCCTTCAATCGCCACAACTGGCCGAGGCTCAACTTCGTGACCTATCGGTCATAGCCCTGCAAAAAGCAGCTGAAAAACAGGCATCAGTATCTTCACCATCATAAGCAATTGTGGTTGTTCTTGTTGTCGTTTGTGTCTTTATTTATGAATAAATATAAAAAGAAAGAAATAAAAAAAGAAGGAAATTTTTGAATTTACTTTCTGTAGCCTTAAAAATAATGAATGAGTGAAAAAAAGGATTCGTATATATTAATGATGAGTAGTGATCAATGTCAATGTCGAGAAAAATTTTTTTTTTGAAATTATCTTTTGATGCAAAATTGATTGATTGTGAACTTCTACCTGTGTTCTACTACTATGGAAAACTTTTGATAAAAAAAGTCTATCGGAAAGATTCAAATATGTTGTCTAATTCATAAACCATGGAAAACATAAATCAAAATATTGACGATTATATTTTTATTATGATCGATATTTTTTTTGTCAATACCGAAAATTAGATGAACGAACGATCTTTATCGACGGATACGAAAAATACTTTATTGCATTTGTTTTTCTTTTTTACTTGTCTTGGTTGTCTGTATGAGTTACTTACTATTGAGAAAAATATAATGTCTTCTACTTAAATGCATTTGTTAAAGTTAGGTTATAAAGTCAATCTATAACATGCATTACATCTCAATGAGTTTTTCTATATTGTTGTAGAAACGGTTATGATCGATTGACTGCTCTATCCTATTATTTTCAAATAAAATCATATCACAATAATTATCTTATATTTTCTAATTGAAGTTTATGAAGATGCATATCTTTTGTTCGAATATAGTTAACTATAGAGAAGGTAATTCTTTCGGGTTGATCAAACAAAGAACATAACAAGAATGATAGATAAGATTTATTGCCATGATCAACACGGAATGAGTGAGCTTCAAATGCCTCTTTATGCGATAATATATAATTTGTGACAAAATACCTATGAAATTTATTATCGAAACTTATTAAGATATTATAGATAGGTTTCAGATCTCCAACCAGGTCACTAGGTCTGCCTGTGACAGGCAGGCCAAGCCGCCTGGCGTATCTACTTTTTTCTTCGATATGAAAAATTTGTCGCATGAATTGAATTTAATTCAAGAAAACAAATTTAGTTGAGTAGTTTTGAAGGATGACATTTAAATATGACGAATTAAATAAATGCTTGAGAATAAATATTGAAGATAGATATAAACAATGAAATCTACTGTCAATATGAAGAGGTTTTCAGTACAAAAGAAGAGCTCAATAGTTGATGAAAACTTCCCATGGAAAGTTTTTTTTTAAGCAAACTTATTAAACAAGAGTTTCGAAAGTGATCGCTGGTAGAATTCGCTCTCTTGCAACTGTTTACACTGTGCTCAGATCGTTTGAAATAATTAATTAGTGTATTATGTCTGACTGTTGATGATAATCAGGTCTATGTAATTGCCAATATGGTAGCGGATTAAGCTAACTTTCATGTAGTTTGATAAGGATTTTTAAGCTATTCGAAATGTTAAGTGAACATCGGAGAAAAAATGAATGATCAGTAAAAAAAAACATCCGAGGGAAACATTTCTCGAGACATGATTTGAGTGTCTTTGACTGATATTTGGTAGATGTCAATCAGAAGTACAGTTTGGATAGAAACTAAAATCATCTTGAGAACCAGCATTCAACATTAAGCAGACTAATGAAAATTTTCAATCTTTTTATCGATCTTCTATCGTCGAAAAAAGCATCCAAGTACCCATCAAGATTAAGTCAAAATATGAATCGCATCAAAAAGTAGTTTCACTAATGAAAAGAATTCTAAGGCTGTCCAATGACACTAGAACAAAAAATACCGTTTGTGTAAGCCATCAGAAACACTCTTAACGAGTTTCATTTTTTTTTGTGACTTAATTCGGGAGGAACTGGATGACTTTTCAACGATAAAAGATCAATAAAAAGATTCAAAATTGGCATAAGTCTACTCAGTGTTAAATACTGATTCATAAGATGATTTTTGTTTTTACCTAAGCTGCAATTGTGATTGAAATCTACCAAATATCAGTCCAGACCACTGGAAATCATATCTGAAGAAGTATCTTTTCGTCGTTTTTTTAATCATTTTAGAGTGCTTAAAAATCACTGTCAAACTGTTTGAAAACTAGCATGATCGATCACTATACCGATAGTTAAATGAATCAAATTATTATCGATGGTGGGATGTAACTAGTATGTTTATTCACTATTTCAAACCATATGAGTACAGAGTTAATACGTGCATTACGGCTAATTCTACCAGTGATCACTTTCGAACTCGTCGTATAATAGTTATGCACAGAAAAAAAAGTAAAATCTTACTAGGGAGTCTATTTCCTCACATGTTGAACCATCTTTTCCACGTTTATCATTACTTGCTCTGGGTCAGTTTTTAAACCCCAGTTAATTTAGCTGAAGTTGAATGGTCTATTTTTGTTTTAGATTTAGCAGTTACTGCACGTGGCTCCTCTCTCGCTTACAATACTACAAGTGACATTTGTCTGTCAGATTTTTCGAAAATATTTTTGAAGAAAAAAACCATTGTTTTTCTCAATATTAATGTGTGTCTGTTTCTTTATTTTTCTCGACACTTATGTTTTTCACTTCATATTAAATGTAGAGTAAAATTTTATACCATCAACGTCTCTACAATGTGAACATCCCATTATAGTGAATAATCCGAATTCACGCTGAGCCATTTTTGTTCCGAAGTCAATCATTTCTTAGTTAAAGCCTCCTGATAACGGCATATGAATGCTTTTTTTCCTGACTTTGAACAACTTGAAAAAAGTTTCCTGTGGTCAACTTTATTTTGTTCTACTTCTTTTCCTATATCCTCTGTTGCATAGATAAGAGAGAATCACCTGTGTATAGTGAACACTTTTAAATATTTTCTTGAATGTTCACATCAGAAAATTTTTACTTGTGTCATCCAAACTGATTCCATTAACTTGCTGGACTTTCTATGAAAACTAATACTTAATTATATCATATTAGTATAAGTATGTTGGCTTACTTGCTAGGTAGGCCGAAGAAAATGACAGGCAGGCCAAGCCTGCAAAACGTGGGCCTGGTTGGAACTCTGATAGGTTTATTGTTGATCAATTTGTTTTAATCGATTGTGACTTGGATATTTTGTTCTTAGAGAAACAACAACAACTGATATGCATCTTTTTAAATATGCATATTATCCTCCGATGAGACTAAATAAAAATGAAATCTCATCATTGATACTAATATTAAAATAGTTGATGCTATTATTCAATCCGGCATTGATACATTATTAATGTTTATTTGTTCTTAATAGAACATTCAGATGGCTCAGCTAATATAAACATGATAATGATGCTTGTCCGTATCTAAATATATATTCTAGTTGTTTTTCTTATCATTGACTCATCGGTTGTCTTTTATGTGAGGAATGGTAAAATTGAATTGAATTGAATTTTCTTAAACGTTTCTATGGTTATCTTAATAAGTAAATTATTGAACTCAATGAAGAAAGATCTATCTCAATTTGATAACATTTTAATAATATTATGCATGGCAATGTTTACATAGATTTTGTAGTCGATGCATTTATCTATGCCGATCGATGAAGCATGAGATGATTTTTTTTTAAAATTTTGTTAGCTCTGAGAAATGTTTGAAATGAAAATTGTAGAAAATGATCATAGACAACGTAACAATAAAGGTAACTAGACAAGAACCATTCTGGATGTCGAAAATTTTCAAAAGACTACCATCGATTTTAATATCGTGGTAGCTGCTCAGTCGATTTTCTTACAAACAACCGAGGGAAAAAGTCGATTTCATCATTTGATTCATTTCGAATAATATCTAAAATGACTGTGACTACTCGAATGAGGAGGAACAAATGATCGTTATCTTTCGAAGTAACTTATAATGGGAAAATCATGAAATTTGATTCATTGGTCAAACAATAACTATTTGAACAAATCGTGATTTTTTTATAAGGTTTGATCAAAAATATTCATGATTGAGGAATTGAAATCTGAAATCAATAATGTTTATTAAGTGTTCTATAAAAGGTTTCATTACACCAATAAATCAAGTAAACAAATTCGAGAAACTGATTACAAATTTGAATTGATCGAATCTGGTCAAAAACCTTTCATAACACTATATAATATGTAAATTATTTGGAAAAATATTCTTTCATTGATAATCTCACAAGTTATTGCTTACTGGTAACTTGTCGATTGTAATATTAACTATTAAGATTAGCTTGAACATTTTTCTGTATTACTCAAACAAAATAAAAGACTGATTTCAAGTAATTGAATTGATTTATGAGATTGACTACCTTTTCAAATGACTGAATACACAAAAACAAAAGATCTATTTGAAACAAAACTCGATAACTCGATATTTTATATTATAGAAATTGAATTAAAAAATCATTGTGAAAAACAACAAATTTTTCTTACTTTCTAAAATAATAGATGTAAGAAGCAAAAAAAATTCCCATTATTCTTATAAATAGAAGTATAGACCAAGATTGAATTTAAAAAAAGAAAATAAGAAAAATAATTGTTCTGATAAGATATATTCATCAATGAATAAAAAAGATCTTTTTACGGTACTATTGATAAAAATAATTTGTATAATTAATTGAATATTTCAATGAAAATAATTATTTTATGAAATAAATGTGAATGATACTAGCAAATTATATATATTTTAACAATTAGAAAATATTGTTTAAAAAAATTTCTTTATATAAAATTCTTTTTTTTTATTTATTTTCGAAGAAAAACATTTAACGATATACAACGGAACGAAACAAATCATTGAATATCTTCTTCATTATTTTCTTGTTGTTGAATCGACAATGGTTTCATATATCCATTGCGGATGAACACTTTTATAGAGATTCATAAAAACAGTACCTTGTGATTTAAAAATTCCATCAAATAGACATTTCATATGACCATGTGTACCTTTATATTAAAATAAATCTTATCTATTTAATTAATAAATAAGAATAAATAACAAACCAAGTGATTCTTTAATGTCTTCGCCGACCCCATTTCGTGTATGTTATTCAATTGGTTTAAACCAATTAACATCGTCTATTTAAATAAATAAATAATAGAAATTTTAGCAAGAAAAAGTAATCAAACTAGAATTAACTGAAAGAAGAGAACCAGTTGCTACTAATTATTGACGACCTTTATTTAACAAAAAGCAAATTTAAGTTTTTTTTTTAATTTAAAAAATCGAATAAAATACCATCAGGAAATTGTTTAAATGCAAAAACCGATGCAGGTGGATATGTTATTGGACCAAAACGTGTTGTAACAAGAGTTTGTCGTGACCGAAAAAATCTTTCAAACTAATTTAAAATATTCTTATCTATATTAATTATTATAATAATCAATTAGTAACAAACTTTATGTTTATCTCAATTTGAATGTTGAGAATAAATCGGTGAACTTGAAAAATGACGAAAACCAACATGAAATCTAAGACATTATTTTGATTTAACAATTATTTCGCTATCATTTGTACGGTTTAAGACAATATTTAATATTGATAAACACTGTTCATGTGGTAAAAGACCCGTTACAAATAAATGATGAGCAGGTTCTTTTAAAAAAACAATAACAACAAGTTTTTTTTCTCGAATATTTGTTTTTTTATAAAAAATTTTTTATTATCAAATCTACTGATGGGCACATCTTTTACATAAAGAGTTGCATAACTATGCACCTGTAACAAATATACAAATTAAAATAAGTATTTCATCAAATAAAATCTTTGGAAAAAAAATCTTCGGTAAATATAATTATTAAAAAGTTAATTACATTTATATAGAACACAAAACTTTTGTTCATTCTTAAATATATGAAACATCGAAAATCTACCTGCACGAAATCATAAATTTCAACAATCAGATTATCACTCTCTAACCTTTCTTTTTTTTACTGTCAAACTCAGTCAAAAACTTTTGCTTCGAAATTGAATAAAAAGATTTATTTGAAAAAGAACTGAAAAAAAAGTCGTATAAGATGTTCAGATTTTGATTTAAATAAATTGTGAATTATTAATTTGATCAATCATAAAATTTGTTCTTTGATCAGAAACGAACTCATTTAGAAAAAACAATTTATTATTTGTTGACTAATGATCATAGGTCACTGTCAAAAACACTTTTTTTCTTCTTTTCAATTCTGATCAACAACATTATTCAACATTTTTGCATTTAAGAATAAAACCATTTTTTTTTCAGAAATCTGCAATTATCTATTTATTGTAGAATATTTAGATTTTAGTCATTAATTCGACAATATTATCAATCTGCTAAACTTGTTCGAAGTTTTGTTGGAGAAGACGATCGCAACTGCTTTCAACACATCTTATTGAAAATAATCGGATTGGTTATCTTTTACGAGTATTCGCACTTAATTAAAGATAAACAATGTTAGATTTTAGATTTTGGTAAATAGAGACGATCATAGTTCTGCTGAGAAAAATCGATAAAGAATTGTTAAGGAAAGAACAATTACTCCGCATTTCTTCTCTCTTTATCTGACACTCAGATAAAACTTCGATGATTAATAAATGTCAATGATGACAAAACAAATTCATTGTCAAGATTATTAAATATTTGTTTCTTTTTTATGAAAACCTATTCAAAATAAATTTAAACATAAAACCAACTCTAGAAGAATAGGAAAAAGCACAAAAGAATATTTCTATATGATATGCAGATAATCATTTTTTAAGGATAATTTTTAAAAAATTCTTCAATAAAATCTCTTGATGAATTAATTGATTGATAAAACTAGATATATACATATATTTAAAAAGAAAAAGTTTAACCTGAGTATGATCTTGTTTATGTTGATTATATTCTTCTTCACTTTCAATTTGTTTAGTCATAGTAGGAAAATTAGGAAATTGATAAATTCTTCCATAATCATATGGTAAATTTTCGTTTGGATCCCATTTTGTTGTTCGAAAACTTTTTAAACCTCAATATCTTTATTGGAACAATAAAATATAATTAGATAAATAGAAAAAAAAAACATGAAATACTTTTGAAATCTAATACGAGCCGGAACATCCATTGGTGTATCAACTTCATCAGGAAATCATTCATCTAATTTAGCTTCTTTCAATTGTTTTAAACTAAATCAAATATTTGAATTCAAATAAATATAATCAGATATATAAAACAAACGTTTGTTTATCTTCTTCTAAATATGTTTTTTCATCATAATTATTTTGATTTCTTCTTCATCTTCATCATGTTCTTGTTGATCAACTTTAATTGATTGTAGATCATCACCATAATCAGTCATCATTTCTTGATGATCTTCATCAAAATCCTAATATATTGAAAAGATTTAATATTAAAAAAAAACTAAACATTTTGTTGCTTGAGAGACTGATTATCTTCATCATCAGAAATAATCCATGCAGTTTGATATTAGGAAGTTTCTTTAGGTACACGTTTTATTAATTGATGTCCAGATTGTTGAATATCTTGTCTAGTTGGCCATGTTTGCTCTTAATCGAAATTTATTGAATCTTGTTCAGCTTCAAATACTAATCATCGTTCAACATTCGGATCAGCTATAAACGTTTTATCAACAATTGATTTTGTTATACCATTGGACTAAAGTATTTCAAATTTTTTTTATTTATTTTTTAATAAAAAATGATTGATATTACATCTCGTAGAAATCGATGTTGTTCGATTTTTTCTAATTGAAATATGGGGTGGGTGTGAGCGTGAGCGGGTTGAGTGTGGGTGTGTGTGTGTGTGGGATGTCTGTGTGGGTGTGGGTGTGTATGTGAGTGTGAATCGAGAGGATATCTTAGTGACATAAAACACCCACACCCTTAGGAGAAGCTGTGTAATAGGGTAATTTGGAACAAGAACAATTAGAAGAATAAGTGAATCGTTTAAATACCAAGAAATATCCTAAAGCGAAATATTTTGAAATGAGTACCTCAGAGGTTCAGACATTGATAATGAACAATGCTTCAGAATAGAGTGATTTTAATATGCTATAAAGGACAAAAGTATCTGTTTCAATAAAATGGCTTCAATATTTGCTGAGAAGAAAAGTACAAAGTCTTTCTGTTTACGTCCTATAAACATGTGCCTATTAAACCTAGTTATTAATATGAAATGAGAATGGTACAATAATTCTCCCATAGCCCCTAGTGTCAGTTTTTCTCAACAGACATCAGTTAATTAACTTTCAATTTTCAATCGGTGAAAAATCTTCACTTTAATTTCGAAGACTAATAGACAAGTTTGCACGACTTCGATAACTAAAATTATTGATGATTTATCAAGTCTTTTTTTCGGCAAAATTATGACTATTGAGAAAGAATGAGTATAGGATTTAGAGCAACGTTATTGTCGATAGTTATACCTTCATTACTTAGATTGTGATTTATTCTATTGAGACAATTACTTAATGGAAGGAAAACATAGATAGTTAGCACATTCTTGTCATCGACAACATAAACTTTGAAAATATTCGTTACACAAGATGCTATAATGTTTTGTTATGCTGAGAATTCATTAAATTGAAATATTTGATTGGGCGCATCTCCATGATCAGCTTCGTACAGCATCTTGATTTATTGATAAGTAAAATAATTGTATGAGTTTGTTTTTGTTTAGAAAGATATCTTTTCGTACCAACTCCAACAAAAGTCACATTTATTTAACTCCATTTTTCATCAGAAGAAATTTTCGTAAATGTAATGAACAAACTGTAATGCAACCTACATAATAACTTGAACAATAATGATATCAGTATGGATGTGGGTGGTACGTATGAGTGCGGGTGTGGTATATCAGTGGATGATGGAATAACTGACTATAACACTCACACCCACACAATCAGCAAAATTTCTCTTGTGATTTGCAATGATCTATCAGGAATTATCGAAAGCCATCAGTAGCTACCAACGTCAATATCATTTTTATGCTGACAGACATGTGAAATTATTTTAGATCCTTGTAGTATAATATTTCGATTGAATTTTTGTGTAGTTCACACAGTGTGTGTAAAGAGATTGTTTTTGAGTACATTAAAGTGTTAATTTATAAGCAAGTGTTTATCTATCATATACACTCAATTATATACTATTGTTATTAAGCATTCGATTGTTTTGATATCCTAATATTGTTAAACTAAATTTTTTTTAGGAACAAAAAGTTCGAAGTATATGAACATGAGTATATACGATTGCAGTAACTCGATATCAACTGTATATGAAAGGAACTCTTGAAGCTTTTTGTTTGCAGGCTTTTTGTTTATATGTATGAGTATAACATATTACGGGTTTCAAAATAAAAAAAAAACAGTTTTTAATTATTTCTACTTCCTTTTTCTTTTCGATATCTTTTCAGGTATAAATATGTTTTGTTTTTATTTTGTGTGCAAGACTCACTGTGTGAAAATCATTCAAGCGTTTTGTTTCATGCACATGTTTCGTTGTGTGCAACTTTATATGCGCATCGTGAGTAGGTCTGTTCTTGATAGAGTATACAGTAAGAAAAAATAAAAAAAGGAAAGAAAAATATGGAAAATAAGGAAAGTTAAGAAATAAATAAAATTGCCTTGCTTCAAAGGTAAAAACAAATCATTCGACAAAACAACCAAACAGTGTTACATACACAACAGCAAGCATAATCAACAGCATCTCAGCAGGAAATTTTCTCCATATATTGGATTTTTGTTTATTTCGTCATAGTAAGTAATTTGTTACGATAATGTCAAAAATAGAAACAAGTCCCTAGGTCGAGAAATCCGATATCAAGATCAATCACAGATTCTTCTATGATCGTATCAGATCTTAGTTCAATATGGTACATGATCATATTAGATCAGACGAAAAGCCATACTGAAAAATGCAGTCTCAGAAATCTTACGTCAGTTCGTAAACTAAGTTCGTATATGATCCAAAAATAACGATCTGATATGATCATATAAGATCATACAGTAAGGTTTTCAGTGATTTCTTTACAAATATGATTCCTTATCTTGCATCTACCTCTAGCAATTATAATCAAGTAGAGTTCACAGAACCAAGAAAGCTCTCGTCCATAGAACTGATTCAGAGGTATCTACACTTGCAGGTGCCATTAAACAATAAAACCCATAAAATAATAGCCACAAAAAGTGAAACATAAACTACGTTATGAAAAATAGCTTTTCTTTGAAACTGATTTTCTCAATATAGGCATGTATAGCAAAGATTATCTTATCATGAATGAAACGTTCAATTATAAACTTCAGAATGATGCTAGTACAGATAGAATCTAAGGAGAAGTAGTTCATTTAAGAATAATGTGAGAAGTTCTTTTAGTTTAAAAAATACGATAGAGAGCACCACCCCAGGACGAGCATTACGACAATCGTAAACGATCGTATACGACGTCGTATACGATCGTGAACGGTCGTATACAGTGTACATTACGATCGTATACGACCGTGTTTCGCCGTATTACTTGGCACCTGAATTACGGCCGTATATCGTCGTGTCGTATACGACGTAATACGACGTGTATACGACCACCGTAAACGGTCGCACACAGTCGTATACTATGTCGTTTTTCATCGTATTTCATTCAAAATTTTGCCACCTAGCGCCCCCCCCCCTCCCTTTGACTTTCCAAAGATGAAAAAACTAAGGCCA
>CAJNOP010002800.1:0-15713 GCA_905250075.1 Rotaria sp. Silwood1
GGGGGGGGGGGGGGGGGGGCGCTAGGCAGTGTTGAGGGTCCTTAAAATTAATACGTATCGGGCGAATATAAATCAGATAAATGCTACTTTTACAGAATAATTTTCTCTGTGAAAGCATATTATTCGTTGAAGAGCATCTTCAAAATATACCATTCCTCCACTATAATCCTACTTTTATATACTATTGAGAAGACATAAGCCACATGGTCTCTAATCCAAAGCATCAAACTATAAGCGGAATCATTTTCTGAACCTCAATAACATCCTTTCACTACTTAAACAATATCTACCGCGTCGTTGTAGTAGAATTCTAATAAAAAAGCAATGACAGAACCTCTTCCACAAATGATGCCGAACAGTAATTCTAAACACACTTGAAGATGTCTAACTTCTAAAAACAAAGATGGGCTATCTAGCTATCATATAACTAATAATTCTAAAGACCCCCGAAGACCCCCTAGTCCCCCATCCACAAAATAAAGGGGGTATATAGTTATTATACGAGGAATAATTCTAAAGATCCCCAAGGACCCTCTAGTCTCTCCATCGTTAAAAAAAAGGTATATATTTATTGTATGATGACTTATTCTAGAAGACCCCTAGTCCCTCCGCCTTTAAAAAAAGTGTGTATAGCCATTAAATGATGAATGAACCCAAAGCGAGTAGCGGCTCCTTTGTCTGTTATCTTTGTAGAAAGAAGGTTATTGCGTATGGTTAAACCTAGCGATATTTTTCTTAGACCCTCTATCCCCGCTCGTCAGAAAAGTTGGCAGTCTTTTTTTTTCAAAACTCAGTTTGAAATTAAAATCCCCATAGACTCAAGAAATCATGAATAGCCCCGTTCACTTGTACGATGAAAGAGAAAAGTTTCAGTTATAACATCATTTGTATCCGTGGGTGCTCAAACTGGGCAACTCGATCAAGAGTATGGGTGAGAAGTTCTCGTTCCCAGGAACGGTAACGGTCCGTTACCAGTTCCCAAAGAACGGGGTAACGGTCGTATTATAGGAAGATGTCCATACGAGAGCTTTTCCCTCTTATTACACCGAGAACTACTCCGAATGTTCCTAACGATCCTAGGGTTATCGGGGACGTTCTATCGATTAATGGGTATATGTAAGGGTCTCCACCCATCCCAACGCTCTAAATCCGCTAGACGCAAAAATCTCAAAAGATCAAAGGTCAAAGGTTAAAAAACATCCCTTCGTATTTGGGAAAGCCATTCCTCACTTATTGCTAGGGTGCGCCACTATAGTATCCATGAGAAAAGTATGAGAACGCGCGAATAGTAGGCTTTGAACACTCACGGATAACATTTATATGATCCTCTTTACTCCGTCCCCCGGTTACGGTAACGGGAACTTTCCACCCCTAGTTTTAACTTTCTATGATTTCATAGAACTCTTTCGTGATGCGGGCACTAGCTGCCAAACCCGGAAAAAGTTTTTTGATGTGAAACTTGAAACCTGAATTCAAATGTCAAATGCAGCAAGTTTCCCGCTTTCAAAGTTATTTTATTTTCATATTCTTCATTTTATATTTTACTAATTGTCAGTTGCTAAATTTTTATCGTTTGAAAGTTATACTTTCGACCAAATTTAGATTTCCTAGTTCAAAATTTGCAGCTTTCACAGAAAATCGTCGTTTTATATGACAAAATCGTAATATAAACTGATAATTGATCGACTGAATAGAATATGATCAACTTGATAATTGTTTTCATAATATTTGTAATATAGAAACTTTTTCGAAGTAAGTCGTTTAAATTAACAATGAGAATCATTGTTCAGTAAGATTTGACATTTTCCAATTTCTCATGTGATTATCTAATTTTTGACTCAATGATTAGTATCTATAGTCATATATCATTTAAAATGAAAAAGATTTTGTCATTATTAGACGATTCATTGTTAGGTATATTATTTCAATGAAATCGTTTTAGGGAGACATATCTTAGTCATTTTCAACTTACAACAAGTCAATTGTTCAACATGGTAATTAACATGAAGTAGTCATGTGATCCATAGATTTCGTCTGCTAGTTTCACATAGTGATAAGTATGTGACGTGGAGAACCTCAAGATTTACACTTGTTTGAACAGAAAGGCGATGAACAACGCAGAGAAACAGATCCGTAAAATGAAGATTAGATGTTTCCTCTAGTCAAATTGATTTAGAATATCATGTATCAGAAGTTGTGTGGTCTTTGTTCCATGAAGGGTTATTTTTTTCTTCGTCTTGTGTTCATTTCAAATCACTGCTCAATCGCTGCTATATGATTTATATGAGCTGAGAATTAAGGTAAAAGTATGAATACTTGTTTACTTCGAAACTTGTTTTAGATTATGAAAAGTTATCAAGGGATTTAGTTTCTCTGTATATTTTGGAAGCAGCACAGTTTGGTGATTGTTTGTTTTTTTCTAACCTTCTTCAATAAACTAGTTTAGATATGAGTTTGTATCTTTCTTATGGTTCTTTGTATTGAATTCTTATCAACTCAAAACTAAATAATTTTTCCAGTAGTATGAAGATTGAAATATGGATTTAATTATCTATTCCATATGATATTCGCACTTGAAGCGACACGCTTAAAGTTTGTTGTATATCTTGATCTTTCGTTATATCTTCACCTAGCTTCATTGTGTGTAATTTCTATCATTACCAAGTATTCCGTAATGGAAAATTTGAAATTCAACTTTTTAAATTTATTTATATTAAATTTAATAGTTAAACTCTTTGATTCTTTTAATAAAAAAGATTAACTAAACTATTAAGCTGGTACACAAATATATATATTATTTTAAAAAAAATTGTTTTAAACAGTTTTTCTGCACTTAATTTACTTTTCTCAAAATTCGAATATCAATCGATTTTTATATTGAAAATGTATGATACGACAAATAGTAGATGATAAGAGCAAGCTTCATGTTAGACAAATTACCACAGGTTCGAATAGATAGAAGCAATATGAGCACATTAGGGTAGCTAATGAAAAAAAAATTTCACTGACGAGTACGGAGTAGTCTAAAAAGTTAATGTACAGACCATGAATAACATGAGAAAACGTTAGTCGTGATTTGAAGTTTATCACACTATGAAATTCTTTGTTTCATATTCTTCGAGTATCAACGGTAATACTGTTTATGATTCGCTTTTATTTTTGTTGTAGATTTTTTTCAATTTCAATATAAACTTCATTAAAAAATGGAAAATTTAGATAATAATCAAAATATTGAAGTAGTACAAATAAAAAAGAGTTGGTCAAAATATCTCATTGATTATCTAAAAGATCTTAATTTTTATAAATCAAATTCAAATGATATTGAAACGATATATAAAGAACGATTATCAGCTCGTTTATTTATCTCTTTATTATTTATAATTATGATTTGTATAATTATCTATTCTTCGCTTTTATTACGTACAGTCAATATGACGGTTCGTAATCCTTCTGAAAAGAAATTTAAAGATATTTATGATAAATATCCTAATACTTTAACATGTCCTTGTTCTTATACAAGTCCACAATATAGTGAATTCGCTAATTTTCAAGTTACCGTCCATGAAGTTTGCAATAGTGTATTTATTTCACAACAATGGATTAATGAAATTTATAATGCCAATGTTTCATTTATTCCATCAAATGATGTTCGAACTGTATTGAGTAGTTTTTGGCAATTAGTTCGTTCATTTTGTGGTATAATAAATATGTCTCTTGATGATGCATTCAGTGAATTTGGTTCAAATAACTTATTGAGTCTTTCTGCACAATCTCAACAATTATTAGAAACAAAAGTAAAAGCAACTCTAGATTTCGTAATTAATTCAACAATAATAAATCTTAAAAAAAATCTAGCTATTACACGCGAAACAATTTCGATTAATGAACCAATATCAAGCTTAGCTACTAATTACTTCATATATATAAGTAGTGTAAAAGTAGGTGTGACTCCACCAATCGATATTGATATAAATGCAACATCTTTCCCGGATGGCTGTTCTTGCGAGAACCTTGATGGATGTCTACGTTCGGCTGTTATTTTTGAATCTGATCAAAGATCCAACTTCGAAAATGTATCAGGCATTATGTTCGATTGTTTACCATTAGATGCTGCACTTGCTTCATCATTTGAATGTTTCTATGATTCTTGGTGTTTATCATTAATTAGGAATGTGTCAAAGGCTAATATGAGACCAGAGCCACTTCATATTCAAAGCCGTTTTGAACATAACACTACTTTAAAGAAACTTTTAGATGAACTTATGATTGAACAAATAACAATGACAGTTAATTTTTCATCTTATTATTCTATTTGTAATCCAAAATATTGCACTTATTCATATATTCACAGATTCGATAAACTTTTCATCATTACATTTACAGCAAGTGCATTTGGTGGTATATCGGCCGTATTAAAATTCATAGCACCATTTTTGATTAAATTAGCATATTGGATATATTCATTAAAAAGCAGAAATGGTCCACGTACTGATTTCAATAAAAATCAATCCACCAATCTAAGTCTAAGTAAGTTCTTTAATTTTTCTAGGAAACTCCTTGGTTGTACATGTGATTTATGCTTAAGTATCGACTGATTCGAATTTGGATTTTTATATGCACTTCAAAAATTAATCCCAAAGAGACCTACGAACTGACTACATTTACCATAAAAATTTCTTTTTTTTTCAATAATGAAATTCTTTTGACAAATCTGTAACATGTCCGTCCACGATAACAACAGTTATAGTTATATAACAGATGATATGTGTCTACTTAGGTGTAAACTATGATGTAATTTTTATTCGAATAAGTCTGTCTCTAAAACAGAGTTCTAAAATCTTCCAATGATCATTTGTAGTACACGAAAATCTGTCAAGAATGTTAAAGGACTAAATCATGTAAACTTTTACAGTCATCGTGTTATAGTTCAACGAAAATGTTTTTGATAGTAGTTTTAGAAAAGAAGTGCTAATAGGTTGGTTAATGCTTTCAAGAGATTAAAATAATTGGAGCGTATAGAAAAACTTTTGCCTGATACACTGTAGCATACTGTGAAGATCTCTTGTCTAGTGTGGTTGCATCAATCGAAAAAAGTTCTCTAAAACATTTAAGAAAAAATTGATGAGAAAGAATTAAGATGGTAATTCAATAGATTACAAATTTTGATAATTATTATTCACATAATATTTTAGAAATAAAATACCAACACCAAATTATTGACTTTCATTACAATTTTATTGAGTGAACGGTGTTTAATATTTTGTATAGGCTACAAAGTTCCGAATAGGTTGGGGGCAAATTCAGCTTAGTCCGGCCCAGTCCGTTCTATAGACCGAAGCCTGAATACGACACAGTAGATTTAGAAAAAAAAATATCGGGCATTTTCGGAAAATTTGGTGAAATCATCCAAAAAGAGATTACAGATAAAAGTCAAATTCTTTAAATTTCACTCCTTCTTGTTTAGACTCGAAGATGTCTTCTATTTCTCGGACCTCCAGTACATAGGAAGTCTGCAGAAAAGTTCACTTGTTAAAAATATGTTGGAGGCCAATCGAAGACCAAGATCAATACCATAGAGACATAGAAGAACCTTGGCTGGACGCTAAAATACTTCAATTTCAGTTCTCACTCCAACCCATATCAAATGAGAATTTCTCAAAATTGAAGACTGACCTTATGCAATGACTGAACGTAAAACTGTCGTAAAGAAAAATATTAAAAAAATAGTATTGATGTGAAAAATAGCCTTCAAGTGTTTAAGAGAGTTATGAATAGTAAAGAACATGTTTTCTTATATATGTTAGTGTTAACATTCTGATAGTGATTTAAAGCAGATAATAAGAATTGTTGACCATGTATTACTTTTTGGATTAGTCACCGTCAATGATAGGCTTTCTAAGTATTCCGTAGATTTATAGCACCATCATAACAACATTCACCAAAATCATCAATAGGACGTTTGATAGCAATTGTTCTAATCCGTTTCGGTCTAGCTCCTAAACCTCCATTGAATTTAATATTCCTGTGGTAGAAACAATTCCATTTGCCCTGAAAGAATCTAGTAAATGACTAACTATTTGGATGATTGACTTGTACTTGACAATGAAAATGACTATGAAATACTTCATGAAACATAACAAAATGAAACTTTTCGCCAAATAAAATAAAGAAAACTTACCTTTAGCATTTTTATTTGTTCTCATACTTTGATTGTGTAGACCTCATTTGGATACAGGAACTTTTAAAAACTGTTGCTCTTGAAAACATTCTAATAAATTATTTAGTATGTTCTTCAATTATTTTGACTTTGTTACAGTCATTCCATAATAAATATCTTCGATTCTTATATCAGCAAACAATGAAAAATATATCAATTTTCAACATAAGTCTTTAATACCGTCACCATCGTTATATATTGTTGTTAAACCAACACTAGACTAGTCATATTATAAAAAAAAGTAACAACCAGCGAAACGTGATTAGAGTCATCATTTACTGAAGACATCGTTTCTTCCATCTTTGATCCTTCCGCTGTTCTTCTACTTCAGTACTGGTTTTCGACATTTTTATCTCTTGACATTTTTCTTTTTGATATTTTTACGGCACACCAATGCAATTATTTTGTCTCTTTGCTCAACAGCTAAATAGGAAAAGTTTAAGAAATTGATACGCAGACATTTTCAAAAATAAACCACCTGCTAAAATCTTCTTGGCACTGGAATTTCATTTGATATTTTATGGACAGACAATAATAAAAATATAAAGCATCTTCTTATCGTAAAATGCTCGATAAATTTTAGCGGTAAACTACGGTATTTGTCAAAATCATTGGTTTATCGCGGCATTTTGTAGTTAATCGGAACCGATAATTCGAACGGTAAAACTGCGCTAAGCTTCTAATGAGCGGTCCATATAGTATAATGTTCAGTTGTTTGATCACCATATTTGTATTCAATTGGTTTCATTAGAAGATGCTGTTTTTAATGAGCCAAACTTCAAAGCGGACCTAGAAACGAATGACAGCAAATATTTCTAGTATCTCCCGCAACATCCAAAATCTGTCAACCTTTGTATTTCTTTCTCTCTCTATGAAGTTTTCAGGACTTCTCTACACCAATTCCTTACATGGTAGACGTTTAAATACAACTTTTTTGGAGAAATAGAATTAATGCATTGGTACGTTATAATTTTTAGCAATAAACAACGAGCAAAGTACGAGCAACGGATAAATTAATGTTATAGGTGGCTCATAAGCTAGATCGTTTTTAAGAAAAAAGTCATCGATGAGTCAGATCAAGATGTGAGTAACTTACGGACTGACTTTCTTGAGCTCCCACCCAGCCCTTTCGGAGTTCTGATAGAGAAAACTTATAAAGATGAAACAGTAACGGTGAATACTAGAATCAACGCCACAGATACACAGTGCATCGACTGCATGAAGAATCCATGACACTAGTGTATAGATCAATTTTTTATAATTCTCTGTTTCAACAATAAGTAACAGACATCTATGAAATATACATTTATATTTTTGTTTAACAGGATCCCATTAAAAAGCACAATGATTTTCGCAAACATTCATTGAGATCGGACTTACTTTAGAACTTCGAGTCAGTGATAGTCTATAAAGAAGTATATGCTGATGGTCAGTATGTGGAATAAGTCAATGTCGCGAGCTGTCAGTAATACACATAATAGTAGTGATCAATTATCACTGTAAATTTTCTGTATTCGAACCGACGTTATTGATTTTAGCCATGAGAATAAAGTTCTTCAAGTTATCCAAGATTGTTGAAACAGATGAAACATGTTTTTAACGCAGAAACGTATTGATCATATGGTAGAGTTACAATCATTTAAGATGTTACATACAATCACTTGTTACCTTAATGATCAAGTTGCCCTGGCATGAGAGAAACTTTTGTAGTATCAGACTAGATGAAACATTTTCATGATTAGACTTGCGTAGACCCGCAGTATATCTTTTGGATTTTAAACACATTAGAATGAATTGTAATTAGACATAACTTAATTAAAGTATCTTCAATCATAGCACTTCATAACTGACATTTATAGTGTATCGTACATCTTGGAATATTGAATCAGTATTACAGAAAATTCTCGAACTAGCAAAATTGAAAAATTAATGACGTTTAGTTACCGTTGTAAATCTGCAAACACCCGCAAATTTTTAGTCAAAACTATAAAGTTCTTGAATGTGTCTCAAATCTAGTTTAAACATCCTTGATTAAATCGTAATAACAAAGTTTGAAAAATAGTTCTCACATACTCTTAATATTTGTGTCATTCACTTTAAAAGAATTAAAACCACTGATATATTTCGTAAATATAGAAAATCAATCTCTTCAACTATTTCTCCTTTCCTAGCTTTTAATTTATTTATAGAGTATAACTTAGTAATTTTAACTTAAATAGAATAAATGTTCTATCTAGTCATAATGTTTTTCTTCCGAATGATTTATTTATTCTCTTGTTTTAGTATTTTTCATCAAAACAAGACGATTCAGTCATATTTTGGCAATTAAAAATTTCTTGAAGGAACTAAATTTATTTAAAAGCTCATCTCAAAACTCAAATGCTATACCAAAACAACGTTATACAACTCGTCTCTTTCTTGCGTGTATCATAATTAGCATAATTATATACAGTTTTTATATAAGTATCACAAGTCAAACAAAAGCAATTATTATAACTAATCCAACTCAAAATGAATATGAACAACTTTGGAATATGCATTCAGATACTCTTTATTGTCTATGTTCTCAAGCTGCAATTCCATATTCTAATTTTATTCAAATTGTACCTCAATTTCATCAATTATGTTCGAGTATGTTTATTTCTCCAGAATGGTTTCATGTGTCCATAAGTTCTCAAACCACTTCTGATTTTAATAGTATCGAAGTCGCCAGTCTATTCGGTACACATTATTTCAAAGGTCTCGCTGTATTTTGTTCCATAGCAGAGCAAGTTGTAACTAATTCATATCGACTTTTTTCTGTCAAAACTTTCATTACGGACCGTTTATTGTCCAGATATATCTTTGATAATGAAGTGAAAGTTCTTATTGATACATTTAACAAATCAACATTTTCTGAATTTTTTCGTACTTTTTCACTTACTCGACTGACAATAGAAACTAACTCATTTATTAGTAGAATAGCAGCAAAATCAACATTCAGAGTAGACAACGAATATAAAATACGGACAATACCAGCTACGCTAGTGAATAACCAGGGACCTTATCTTGGTAGAAGAACTTGCAATTGCTTAACTCCAACAGATTTCTGTTACCGGAATGTATATGCTTACAGTTCTATGAACACATCCAACATGATTCAGATTGACAGTCTATTCGTTAAATGTGTCTCAACTGAGTCGACATTGTTCTCAACATTAGAATGTTGGTACAACCGTTCTTGCTTGGAAATTGTACGAATGAATTTTATCAGAAAGGGTGTCACCAATATGACTGATATTAATCCCCTTGACGAAAATCTTCCAAGTAAATTTGCTATAAGTGGTAAAATTGAAGTATTGACAAATGCACTTCTACTCGAAAATTTTATTATTAATATTTCTTACAATCGATATTACGATCAATGTGCTCCATCAACTTGCATTTATACTACTGAAGAATCTTTCGATTTGGTTTTTCTGAGTACCAGTATTCTAGCCATTTACAGTGTTTTGAATAAAATATATCGACTAATCTTACCATTAATTGTTGGATTGTCTTTGATAATTTGGAAAAGAATTCGAAAACAGAATTCTTCTACGAACAAATCGACACCCATTGTGGAAGATACAACAAGAAACAGTAAGTCAAATAAATTGATTTTATTTATTGAACTCTACAGAATAGTGTTTTTGATGATGTATGATAATTGGTTTTGCTATATTCTTTATTATTTGTATCCATCAAAATACTTCTACTGACTAGTCTTCTGTTTGCCAAGTGGTCTTTTTGAATTATTGAGAATTGCAGAACGCATAAAGTTGAATGAAAATTTGAAAAGTATATGACAAATATTTAGAATCGATAATTAGAAAAATTAATCAATTGAAAATAAAATTGTACTTAAAATGTATCGGCATATATCTTTGATAATAGCATTTGTTTCATACAGTATAAATATAATATTTTTCGAAAATATCATGCAACCACCCTCCTACTGTAGGTATAAAGTATGTATATGGTTGTCAACGTTGTATAGAGCACCCGTTTTTAGGATTATAGATAGTTCTGAACTTGATTTCTACATTGTCTTTTAAGAAAAAGAAGATATTTTTCACAAGCGAGTCTGACTTTTCTCAGTGATACCGGATTTTCAGCATTGAGTATTTTGAAAACTTTTATTTGAAAAGAATTTACTATGGAACCTTCCTTGGTGTCTTCACTTCGAACTTCAATGCATTTTCATTTATAGCTATCACAGCGCGCTGTTTTAGATCCTAAAAAAATTTGAACTTTTGCCATTTTCTCAAAAGTGACATGAAATTTAATTTCGCCCTTACATGACATTACATGTGATATAGAAGATCGTCACTTCTCACTTTTGGACACAAAGAACAAGAGAAATGTAACTACCTTTATACAAAACGATGGACAACGAAATTCTTTATTTTGTAGGTCTTGTATGAGGATGAAAAGCAGAGCTTACATTATTATCAAGCCTGGAAAAAAATTCACGAGATAATTATTTTTTTGTACTATAATTATTTTCACTCGTGGTATTAATATTTGAGTAATATTTAAACATGTTTTATACACAGATCGATCGAGAATTTCAAGTTTGACAACTTCTCTATGGATCCCATCAACGAATTTCGCTTCTTGAAAAAACATAAAGATCATTTTCTATCCGTCCACAGGAAAGACTCACTATGCAACAATATGTGTTCGCCTGGAAAACATGTATCAAACTTCGATCTCTAAGTCTCAGACAAAATGTCCATAAGACTCAAACTGAAATCTATAATGTGAGATTGTTTCCCTTCGTTTATGCTAAAATTGACTGAAAATCTGGCTTTATGTTTACTTTAGATATTAAAACATCTAGACATGATCGGATGATCTCATTATTTTGGTGATCTCTTTAAGACAGATTGACCGTTTCTTCAGGGCCACATCTGAAACGATAGACCCCTTGGCGTATTACGAAATCACCATGTCGGATCGATTTATACAGACTGTCGAGATTTGCCAGAGATCTAATAAATGTTAAAGTTCACAGATAAGGTAGTATAAACTAACAAATATGTAGAATATAGCATCTCTTCAAACGACTTTCAGTAATGAAAGATAAAATTTATCATTTAAAAGAAAAGGGTTTAGGAACCATGAGCACGAGGAAACTAGAGCACATGTCTCGATCTTGAGTTTCAATAAAAATAAAACCCTTTCAACGGTGTCAACACTCATACCCACCTGCGTCCACATCCACAGTGTTCCTTAGTATAACGCTATAAGCCAGCGCTCAAAACAAGGCCGTATTCAAGCTTCCTCGTGCTTACCGTTCCGGTTTCCTAAAAAAAAGATAATTTTCTTTCAAAAGAAACAAATATAAACGAGAGATCTTGGCTTTAACATTTGATAATAAGGTGTGGGCGTAGAAGCAGAAAGGTACATATACGCCACCCGCTACGCTGACACTCATGCCTCACACCCAACCGGCGTCCGAATCGGAATGGAAAAAAACAATTCTTTCGGATTCAGGATCGAGATTTTTGGGAAAACTTTTTTTTCAAAACCAGAACGCTTCTTTTTCTGATTCTACCCGATGATTCATAAATACCTTTACGATAAAAAATCTAAATGTCTTTACTACCTTCTGAGCAATGGAAGTCGATACTTTTTTCTGTGATACAGGAGACTTCAGAGCTTTTTTCTATGCGAACAGCATTTATAAATGTCACTTTCAAGCATTATCACTGAAGTATATGGTGAATTTGTATTTTTTAGGATGTTTAAGTTAGTCTCTCACAAATTCATGTATTCTCCATTCATTGTTCAACGAACGTTTATAATTTAGTGTTTGGTCTTGTAAACTGTAATTGTTTGTATCTTAGCCTTTTAACATTTACACATTACAGAATGAAACACTAGATCATATACACTCATTGAAGAATGAATGGAGCGTATATTCATTTGCTAGGCACTAACTTTGACGCCCTAAAAGATAACAATTCAACATTGAAGCCAATGATGATACTTGAAAGCAATATTTATAAATGCTGTTCGTATAGAAAGAAACTCTGAAGTATCTTCTATTACAGAAAAAATATTAGCGTTCACTATTCAAGAAGTAGTGAAAGTATTCAAATCTTCTATAGTAAAGCTACTTATGGACCACCATGTATTGAGAAATTCTTCTCGTGATAACAGTTTAGTGACCACTGTTAAACATTTTGATAAGAAATGAAAACTTAAAACTCTTTAAAATTTTTTTGTTTAAGTTTAATGAATCTATTTTATCTTTTACAGCGCAGTTCAACAAAATTTATATTTTGATAGTAGAATGACTTTAAATTATTTAACATATTCGTACACGTAAGTTGTTACTGATTTGCGACAGAAAGATTTTCGATATTTTTGTCCGGAGGTAAAATTGGAATATTCTAAATCAAGGTTTTGAAATCGGAGCTGCAATTAAAAGCATCTTACAAAAACATTTCGGAGTCGGAATCGAAACTGAAAAGTGTGACTCTGCAGGTATCTACCATCATTGCAACTCTGATTCTTTAGAAAAAGTTAATTTCACTTTAGCATAGCTGTGAATTTATTCGTGTTCATTTTCGTCGTCTGATTTTATTAGATAAACCAGAAAAACAACAAAAAGTGAATCGTTGTTCTGAATCCAACCGCGCATTTTATGCTATAATAAAATTTTCTGTTTAAACTTCATATAACATGAATGCTACAAATGTCTTACAAACTACTTGAATAAAACAGTTTAGTAGTGGAAACAAAAAGTTTTATTCTAATCTAGATATTTTGTTACGCCACCTCTGCCCTTCTCGAAGATTCCTTGCCCTTAGTCCACTCTCTACTACCATAAAGGGTCGGCTAGAGTAACCCTAGTGTAGACTAATTTGGAAATAATTTTATTCGAGACTTTCTTATGTTTTGTCTGGTTATCCAAAGTAAACTAAATCGAAATTTTCTTTTTTATTTCGATCTCTACTATCTATTGTTTCATTTAAGAATCTGTCGAAACTAAGATTCTCCCTCTTGGTTATAGACGTACGTCAAGCTCAAAATACCATAGATTTGGTTCGATCATTTCCGGGTTTCGTCATTCATTTATTTGAGCTAGAACAAATAATATTTAGTTGTACACAAAACATTCACACAGACAATTAAAAATTTTAAAAAAGGTGTATCGTTTCGTGTTGAGTTCAAAATGATTGGCTTTCATTCATAAAAAAAAACCATGTCATGGATATAAAACCTTTCTAATTACTTGGGTGACTATTCCTTGTACGATTAACATTCTTTTCAATTCAGCTAAGTAACTGATCAGACTTATGAATAATCGAACCATAAGATTCCTCCGTTTGCTCTTCAGTTTAATGTATATCTATTCGCTTAGTATCAGCCTTGGCATTGATGAACAGACAAATAACAAGGCAGTAGATTATCTATCAAAAACTGCGATTTTTTTCTCAATCAAGAACCTTAAGAGAGTACTTACCAAGAATAATGAACATATTTTTTTCGTTAAAAATCGCTACTTTTCATATCTATTAATATCTAAGATTTCTTCATAAAGATGAGAATCTCAAGAACTTCAACAGAATTTAATTGAGAATTTCTTTTCTTGACTTCATCTAGTCATATAACTATTAGGATAGATCGATTATTAAAAACGGCAGAGTATATTCTCATTCTGCCTCACTCAAAATACTAGAAAAAAAAGTGAAGTTTGACTAATACATACTGTCAATATTGACCTCGACACGTTCTTAATCTCGTCCTTTCATAATTCGCTCAATTCTTTTCTAGCTTCGAATACTTCAAGAATAATTCGAATCCGAGAATATGTGTCAAAATTCAATATTTTTCAAAATGAATTAAGTACAAATAATACTCAACGACAAGAGACTCTATCAACACGTCTGTTTATTACTTTGGTAATTGGTTTTACAATTATTCTTTTTCTTTATACTGGATTAGTTGAACAAACAACTACCATAACAATTTCAAATCCTTCTCTGTTAACTTATACAAGTCTTAAAGAATCTTATTTTGATACACTGGAGTGTCCTTGTTCTCATTTATCTATACCTTACAATGAATTTATTATATTTATGAATGCAACATTTCATCCTATTTGCGCCAAGAAGAACTTCACAAGCATATGGTTTCAATATTTTTCTCGGTACCAACAAACTTCGGTATGGTGGCTTCAGACCGATGATTTCCGGCTTTGGTCTATTCTATTCTTTAATTTTTTACAAAAATATTGTGAACTAGCAATCTCAACTGTCTTTAATGCTATGGAACAATTTAATTTAGAATTATTTGTTTCATCTGAAGTAATGTCTCCTATTCTATTTGAGACTCAAATACACACAACAATACAATTATTTCAAAAGTCAACTGCAATATTATTTTTTAGTCAACTGCAAATGTTTCGTGGAATTACTGAAGGAAACGGTTTTATATCAACTGTGGGAATCAACATGAAATTTCAAGTAGATCAAATTGCTCTCAATGCTCCTATTCTTTTTATACCAAAAACTTATAGTAATGGAGCTTGTTCATGTGGAACTTCAATTAATTGTGTAGAATTGGCAAGTTTCTACAATCTCACTCATCATACAGTTTACACTGTCGAAAATATCTATACTGGATGTTATCTACTTGAATCGATTCTTCATTCATCACTCACTTGTTTTTTCTCCAATTTATGTATGATTGACTTGATGCAAGCGACGAATCTTGGAAATCCAAGTTCACAGGGGTTAGGATATGTCATTGATATTCCACCACTTGAGTTTTCATCAGCAGATTCAAACTTTAAAATCAATGATACAATCGAAACAATTGCCTCTCAGTTATTCATTGATTTCTGGTCTAGCGAAATATCTTATGAACGATATTATAATGCATGTGAACCAACACATTGTACTTATTTATATGCAGGACGCTTCGATGTTCTTTATGCATTAACAGTCTTCTTGTCTGTTATCAATGGACTTTCAGTTGGACTTCGTTCTATTGTTCCAACTATGGTTCAATTAGCATACAAGCTACGAAATCGTCTCTGCAGTTAATTACTCTAAAAGATAGACACAGTCGTTCAAAACTTGAATGTATATTTATTTAAACGATTACAGAACACAAATGCATAAAACTGTCGTTTTTATATAACTATGATTACTTGACGATAAAATTATTTTATGAGAGGAAAGGCTTCAATAAATTACTCATCTGTTTATAAACCAGAACTATTGATGATAATCATTGAACTTAGTTTACTGAGGTATTATGTAATAATTAATTAGTGCCTGAACCATATTTTGAGAGGATTGGTGAGAGGATTAACTTAGATTGCCAGAGAATAGATTATTGTTTTGATCTAGTTGCCTGAACTGAAATTTCTAGTGAAATCGTACTTCAAATCCAAAAGATTAGACCATTTTATTTGACGTAATGAAAATGGGTGTGGGTGTGGGTGTGTATCATG
>CAJNOP010002801.1:0-15711 GCA_905250075.1 Rotaria sp. Silwood1
CCCATCGCAAGCGGTAAACCGGATAAATAACGAAATTGACTATCCACTAGTATAGGATAATTATAAGCTTTTTCTATCATTTTAGGACCATAATAGATTCCATTTAGACCACCAAAGATCGGAATGATTGCACATAGACTAATGACTATTTGTAGAGCTATACGTTGATTTTTTTGTATCATTATCATAACACGTGTCGTAATGATGAATAAAGGAGAAAAACAAGTTATTTTACCTTTTTTTTTCTTATTCTGTTTTGTATGTTGTACACCATTCGTGCGTGCATTTTGCCAAAGTCAATGCGTACGAATAAAAATTTTTAAATTGTTGAATAAAAAGAAAATCGAAAAATTATGATATTAGAGGTATTCAGGACAAAAATTCGATCGTATCTTTTACAATAACAAGAAGTTTATATAACGCAAACTGTTCAATATCTCAAGATGGACAAAATGAAGAAGATCGGATAAAAGATATGCCGAGTTCAGAGATGTTTTGAAAATTTAACTATTCAAGATACGAAAAAAGAAATTACATTCATTTGATACCTCGGTGGTTGTTTTCAGGTTTATTTTTTCGAAACTTTTTTTATAAATTCTGTTATACATTTTTTCAACAAACAGAAGAAATAGGACTGAAAACAAAGGTGGGAACGCAGTTAGAGCAGGGACCGGCAACAAGCAAAGACTGGCTCTCTTTTGGTATAGCTAAAGTATATTCTATGCTATCAATAGATAAATCCAGATAACTTCTCCTATCTCGAATGTCTTTCATTTTTGGTCATCAAGAAAAAATAGAAAATAAAATTTATGGGATTTTTATGTATTAGCTCACGTCAAGAAGTACGAGCCGATTCCGGCAGGAAAATCCGGAAACCGCTTGAACATGGAAGCAGTATGCCAGTCAGAAATTTTTCAGATTTTTTTCGATGAATTCCGACCAACCTCCTGTACTTTCCGGCAGCCACCGGCCTTAAATCATCGGAAAAAACCCGGAAAAATTCCGGCCGAAATACTGCTTCCATATTCCAGCGATTTCCCGTGGTCTCCCACACAATACAGTGATTTTTTCCGTCTTTTTCTGCACGGGCATAAAGACGGTATTTTCAGTCAATAAAAAGTGCACAACACTTCGACAATGGTAAGAGTAATTCGCGTTGGTAAAATACAGTCGATCAATGATTTTGGATCGGTAAATTGCCAGAACTATGTTGAGAAACTTAACGGATATCTAACTGTAAAATATATCAAGCCAATCTTCAGACGACCAGCCCAAAACAGAAAGTCGTCGATGTGAATAAGGTAGATACTCCTTTTGGAAGTTTAATTGATTATTAATGGCATGATTGTTTCTGAATTAAAAGCTTCATCCGACATTCATCAATATGAAACGTTACTCAGTCATTGTTCAATCGTTATCACATCAACGAAATAATCAAGTGGCTCGAGATTGTCTGCATATGAGTGTTGTTATATTGAACTGAAGCTATTTTGAGGATCAGGATGAAAACGAGATCTTTATTTGGTTTCAGCTTTTTTCTGGTTGGTTTTTGATTGCTCAGAGTTCTAACTAAGAGCTGTAGGAAACAAAATGCCGCGGCAGTATTTATGGTTTGAAGATGGATTTTATCTTCGATTTAGAAAATCAATTTGCGAAAATAACTTGTCGTTTTTTTTAGCGGTCTTCGCTCACCATGACAAACATCAGTGCATGGAATTCGTCACATAACGGATCATTCGAAACAATTGAAGATGAAAGGCGACGTCGTCAACGAAAGTATAATTTTTGTGGGTTTACTTTAATACATCCCTTGCCATTGATTTAGGCGTGGTATGTTTCTGTAGTCCAAATTGTGCATATGCTGCCTAGCATGCACTATTCTATTCACTATCGGAGCGATTGCCGTTGTTGCCACCATTCTTGCTTTGCAGTCTCATAAAAGTAAATATCTGTTTTTTTTTAATTATCTAAAAAAACCGCAACTTACAATGGAAGATCGCAAACTGTTAGTGACGGAGACAGGACTTGTTCGAGCCAAATGATAGCTCTCATCTTTAAACTATCAAATTTGAAATATTACGTGCTCATAGAATCCCTAGAGAAAGTTATTTAAATTTTAAGGTATGTGAAATTTGTATATAAAAATGAATCACGAAAGGTTTCCTCCACTATTGTAAGGACAAAACATGGTGTTGTTCGGGCCGATTATGGGGTTTGTAGGGCTCCTCTTTCATATGGCCCGAACGACACCATGTTTTCTTCGTATAATAGTAAAGTGAATTTTTTCTATACCTTATAGGAAGCAGCGTTTTCCATCATCCGCAAAAAATATTCACTTTACTATTATACGGAGAAAAGATGGTGTTGTTCGGGCCATATGAAAGAGGAGCCCTACAAACCCCATAATCGGCCCGAACAACACCATGTTTTGTCCTTACAATAGTGGAGGAAACCTTTCGTGATTCATTTTTATATACAAATTTCACATACCTTAAAATTTAAATAACTTTCTCGAGGGATTCTATGGTCACGTAATATTTTAAATTTGATAATTTAAAGATGAGAGCTTTCATTTGGCCCGAACAAGTCCTGTCTCCGTCACTGACAGTTCGCGACCTTCCATTGTTAGTAACTGTTAATTGGCTGTACCAGATTCAACAATGGCACAAACTGGATCCATCTCTTCTGTCACAATATTCAGCGGTGAGACAAACTTTATTTAGAAGTTAAACACTATGATAAATGATAGACGAGGGAAGCAAGACAAACAAACAGTTAAAATAGGAAAGAGACAAATAATATGAAGTAAAAGAATACGAAAATATGAGACAATTATAAAAAAAGTATAGAAAACTAGTTTCACGATCAGGAATATTGTTATTTTGCAAAAAGTCGTTTTCATTTGTATAATGTTATTTAAACGGCGGATTCGGTATAAATGTTAGGATACATTTATCAACGGTTGAAATAATTTCCTTAGCTGTAGCACGAATATCTTTTACGTTAAATACTGTCTTAACAATTACAGTATCCACTACTGCTATTATTGTGATCTCTCCAGTGATCTCAATTTCCCCATCTTCTACAACTACGATCACGCCAATCACGATAGTTATTCAAACTACAACATGCATGCTTTTGACGGCAGATAATCGAAATATCAAGAAAAATATGTCTTTTTAATCATTGGCAGTCAGTTTCACATTTATTGAGAGAAGTGAAGAAATTTTAATAACAGTTTGCGGGGGTGGGTGGGCGATGTGAGTGTAGGTGAGAGTTAAGAGTAAACCCACACCCACCCCAACAGGCTCTTGGATGAATCGCCGCTAAAATTATTCGAATCCGCTACTAACTTCACCTACATCCCCAGACAAAAGTCTTTCCATCTTTTTCTTGCTATGCTATCATATTTTTTGCATAAAATTTCTTACCAAGTAAAGATATGACACAAGAGTTTTATTTCACTATGATAGGTCATAGTGAAATAAAACTCTTATGTCATATCTTTACTTGGTAATAAATTTTGTGCAAAATATGATAGCATCGAAAGACGAGGAGGAAAAGACTTTTGTCCGGAGGTGTATGCTTTTTAAAGTCATTAAAGTCACGAAAATCATTTTAAGTCGATTAAGTCAAAAAAAGTCATTAAAGTCAAACAAGTCACAAAGTCAGTCGTTTGCCCCTTGGGTATAGCACAATTTTTTCCTTGTAGCGTGATTTTCCAGAAAACTGTTTTTTAAGCAAAAACCTAGAGAATTGTCTCCATTTCTCAGGCATAGTACATCCGATGGAGCTGAAGCTTTTTTCCACTAATAGTAGAAAGTGTTTAGGGCGCCTACTTTTTTTGTTTCACTACATCATGTACTACTGATTTTTGATCGAGTTTACAAAAAAGCTCTAGTCAAAAAAACATGCATTTTTGAGGGTGCGCTCAGTATTTTGATGTTTTTATTCGAATAGAAGGAGATAAAAAGAAACCAAAAAAAAGTAAGCACATCACACTCTGCCTAGTATCTGTAAAAAAATATTCAAACCTGTAGGACGTATTGTGGCTGAGAAAGGAGGCAATGAGAAGGGTCATTTTGAGCCTTTGCAGCCCCAATATATCCTACAGGGCAACATTTGAAACTTTTGAGTCTATGACAACTTTTGCTCTATCCCTCGAGATCTATCAGCCCCGAAAGTTTCAAAAATTTCTGATGAGCTGTTCTTGAAAAGTGCAGGAAAGGGAGGTCCGGTCAAGCGAAAGTAAGCAGGCTAAAACTTGATGGACAAATAGTAAAAAATTATTTGTCGAAAAATTCTCAAATATCATCTGGAAACTGATTTTAGCACTTCAGTATGAAATTTGCTAAGTATTGAAACATACCTCTATTTCTATCTGCTGTTTTCTTGGGTAAAAAAGGATGCAATAATGGATACAATCACATTAAGGGTTAGATAAGGTTCATTTGCGCTCATTTCATATGAGTATGTAGCTCTTGAATAGAACTTTCAAATGATATAAGAATGATGATAATCTGTTTTAAGCTAGGTAGCATCTACAAGTTTATCTTTGGTAATAGCTCTATGTATTTTATATGTGTTCGGCAGAATTAGGAACATAAACTGTATGAAGCGGCATAATTAGAAACATACAAAAATTCGATGAAACTTGACCCTCTCTCTATTGTCACGCTTCTCCTAAGTGATTAATTAATTATTTTTTAAATAATTTTATATTAGTTGATAGAGAAATGTTTGCTCGCTTATGAAAAGCAAAAGTCACTTCTCTACGACGTATCTAACTTGAGTTATGCATGAAATACAAAAAAGTGTTTGTCTTCCGGCAAAATTAGGACATCTGGCTCTATGATTTGATCATGTCTACATAAAAAATTAATCTTTGTATTTTCTTGTTGAACAAAGGCGAATTAATTGAAAATCGAAAAATTTATATGCACATAAATTATGATTCGAAAGTGTTGAATTTAACAATAGCTATGAAACGCTGAAAGAGATTTAACGTATACTTTTTAAGGCTTACTAAGTGACAACGACAAAAGTCACCGATAAACTGATACAAGTTACGAAAAGAACTAGACAATTTCATTTAACAACATTGAGATTTCACATGACAGCTATTTCCAAAACGTTTGAATATATATGGAAAACTCGAGAAAAGAAAGACCCATCATTTTTCATAGTCGGTAATGAATGATCTGCATAAAAACAAGAATACATTCTTCGATTTTTATCGACTTTTGGCATCAGAGGGTGGGTTCTTTTCGTGGCAGTAATACGGTTGAATATAAACATGTGAGTGACGTGGGAAGAAATGATACAGATCTTTGTTAGAGTTTTTATCATAAGCGTTCGTTTGCATTCAACACACGCCGGCCAAACTTTTTAAATCGGTATTTGATATAGATTTGCTAGCTTTATATATTACTTATTTATTTGGAAAAATTCAAACATTTATTAGTAACATTCAATAAATATGAGAAGAGTAGTGATAGTGTTCTAGCTTGATTAAATATTATGGTCATTGCATTTTTGATCACTTTTTTGGGCACGCATTCAAACATGCACTGTACTTCGTCGCACAACTATAACGGCAATAATCACCAGATGGATCTTGAGGACATCTACTCGAACAAGAACCAGCTTGGAGACCACATTGGAATGCACAGGAAGCACTTTGTGCATCACATGTTTCAATGACGAAAGCAGCTACCATAAGCAGAGCCAATGCAGTAATCAGTATTAATCGTAAACTGTTCATTTTTCACTAAAAGAGAGAATTAGTGGACATGAGAAACGAGTGAGCAGCGTCAAGAAATGCTATTTACCGTACGAACAACCAATTTTTGTATATGTTAAAATAAAGAATAGTTTTTCACAGAGTATATGTTCTATATATAGTGATTTTACTTCCTTTTTCTTTTATTCAATTACGTTATATCTAAAGTTAAAGCAATTATTAAGTGATTCATGACAAACATAATCTTTTTATCACAAAAAGGGGTCGATAAATATTTTATCGATTTCATAAGTTTTGACATTAGTTAGGTTTTGTCTTTCTTTCTATAATCTTTGAATGATTCACTTCCTTTCTGCTCGATAAGTGCGTAGTTGCGTGTTATTAACACTTTATGCGAAAACACTTTTTTAACATTCAAACTGAGATTTTAATTCGATACTAAGAATAACAACACAATGCTTTTGATCCGAATGACTAATATTACGCTTCGTCAAGGTTATTTTTAATATCTGAAATCGTAAGTTTTTATCATGAAAATAAATAGGCGCTATTCTTTTGTTGTATTTCAATTTTAAAAGGTAAGACACTGTTTGACGTTTCAGGCAGAAAAAGAAATCAAGTTCAGAAACTATTTTCTGCTGTATTAGACCGACAAAAAGAAAGGATTTGAGAGAAGTAACATGGCCTAAATACACTTCTTCTTATGTGATCTGAGAAACTATTTTTTTTAATCTAGTATATACAGCGCAAAAAAAACAAAATAAACAGTGCCATTTAAAATAGTTTCATACTAGAAGTCCGTTTGTTCTTCGTTGACTATGCACCCAATAAATAAATGCGAATACTCCGATATGTGATCATTGTAATTTAACTTTTCTTTTGAATCATATTTGCACATAAACATTTTAGACAGAGTTGAACCGAATATGCTTAAAATAGGTTTCGAATCTTCTCATTCATAGCATAATCAACTGTGATTTTATGCTCCAATTAGCTACATCAATATGGACATCAGCAATCAAAAGAAGTTTAAAAACTGTTTGTATTACATTCAATTCTTCATCTATACTGAGTTCATATTTATTTGAAGTCAGTATATGTAATCACGTATTGCGATGACAGTCATTTGTACTGAACAGATGCTTGACACAAGAGTACTAATTTGACGATCAGTAGAAATAAATAGCTGATAACAATATGATTATGACAGTGAAGATAAAGAGAGATGAAGTAAGACTGCGGAAGTGAGGACAAGCGTCTTTGTGGGAAGACAAATTCTATAAATCTGCATTCCGCGAAGTTATATTCTATTTCAGAACACATGTTGTACTCGTGTTGGTGTAGCTCTCTTAAATATGAAGTTTCCGATTAAAATTAAACGTTATTAGAATAAAATCAAGAACGAAAAAACTTTTGTCGTTACATTTCGCAATGATCTTGAACGACAGTTATATTTTTCCTCTCTTTCTCTATCTCTCCCAATGTCTTACCAATAATGCTGCTTCTCTGTTTTCCTTTCTTATTTCTATAAACGAATACGAGGCCATCAGGGTGTGGGTGCGAGTGTGGATGGGTCTGGATGTGGGGCGCGGGTATGAGTGTGGATCGATGGGTGTGGATGAATGTGTGTCTGGGTGTGAGTAGGTGGGTGTGGGTCTGGGTCTGGGTGTGGAGTGTGGGTGCAGGCGTGTTGGTTGTTGATTTTTGATCTTTGATTCTTCTAAATCCGTACCCCACACCCACAGTATAGTGTTGCACTGACCTATAAAAGGTTATATAATTATGGAAAAGCAATGGAACATTTTAAAAAAGCACTAGGTATAAGACAAAAGATAATGCCACCAAACCATGTCGATATCATAGAAATTGAGCAGGCTATCGGAGAACTTTCTGAGCCAACACAAATAAAAATTACTATCGAAAATTTACCTGAAGAAACTAAAACTTTTATTGTTCCTTGGAATCCACTTAGTTTTTTTCCAAACATGGGAAAAGATGGCAACAATAAGTAAAAAGGGTGTGGGTGTGGGTGTGGGTGTCGGTGGGTGTGGGGTGTGGGTGAGTGTGGGTATGGGTGTGGGTGGGTGTGTGGTGTGGGTGTGGGTGTGGGTGTGGGTGTGTGTGGGTGGGTGTGGGTGTGGGTGTGGATTTTAGCTTAACTCTTTCACACCCACCCACACCCACACCCCCACCCCCCCCCCCCCCCCCCCCCCCCCCCCCCCCCCACACACCCACACCCACACCCACACCTACACACTCACGCACCCACACCCACACCCACACCCACACCCACACACCCACACCCACACCCACATCCACACCCACCCACACCCACACCCATCTGTGTTCCATTCGCCTCGAAATCTCATTGGTTGAGCAGTAACCAATAGAAATCAAGTTATAGAAAAAACTAGTTTCTTAGGGTAAATCAAGATGAAAAGTTCAAATCTGAGCTGTATTCATCCCCAAATCCTATTGGTTGAGCAGTAGCCAATAGAAATCAAGTGTTTATAGGTAAGGTTTGCTAGGATAATTTTTATGTCCACACATTCTAAGATGACTCATCTGTCTCATTCAGTTTTTGAAGTACACATAACTCTCGGATTTAAATCCGAAGTTTCCACATTTATTACTGACCGTGATCGATTGTCAATCGAGGTTCCCGACTGGCAGTCAAACACGGTAGGGAATAGTAAACGTGAAAATGATATTATGTTAATGCAATGAAAATATGCAAATTTCATGGAGCATGAAAAAGAAACCGTTTTCACGTCCACTTATACTGGTCGTTAGTGACACACAATCGGGAACCTCGATTGGCAGCCAGACACGGTCGAAAATCTCTGCGCGTTTAAACTCGTTTTTTCATTTTTTTGTCTGCCTGGGTAATAATATTTTTCGTAAGCAAAAAAGTATGTTTATATTCTGCATGAATAAATTCGATATACGCAAATAATTATATTCAGCAATACAATATGCTCGTATTATTTGTAAGTGTCTAACAAAATATGTTTAATACTAAAAGAGCGGTTAGGTGATGTATTTGCCATGTGACATGAGAGAAAAAAATACGTATTTAAAATAATAAATGGAGAGTATATCTACTACAAGAGACACACATCACGTAAAGGTAAAAATACCGAACAAGCATTATTTGATTCGAAATGGTTGAAAATACGTCTGTCGATTATGATAAATTAAATCGTACAATATCTGAAACTAATTCATCAATTAATTCGTTAGTATTTATTTGTTTATTTATTTAAATAAATTTTGATTTATTTTAATTTAGAATTAATATAAAACGACATACAAGTAATTTTTGAAAATATTTTCTTTCGTTTTTGTTTTTATGTAAATGTAATATGTAGGTATAGGATGGAATCGACAACGGCTTATAACAAAAGAAGGAAATATTAATTTTCGAAGGTAAATATTTATTTATATAAGATAAAATAAAATAAAATGTTCAATATAGATTACATATTGAAGAACGTAGTCGTTATTTAAAAGATATTTTTACATCATTATTAGATTTGTCATGGGTATGGATATTATTTTTATTTGTTTTTTGTTTTGTAACATCATGGATTTTATTTGCTGTTATTTGGTATATAATAATGATTATTCATGGTGATTTTTCTGATAAAACTGATGATAATTATATTCCTTGTGTTGCTGGTATTAAAACATTTAGTGGTGCACTTCTTTATTCAATAGAAACTCAACAAACAATTGGTTATGGAACTCGAGCAGTAAATGAAACATGTACAGCTGGACTTATTGTTCTAATAATTCAAAGTTGTTTTGGTCTTCTAATTCAAGCTTTATGGGTTGGTCTTGTTTATACAAAATTAGCTCGTCCACAAAAACGTTGTCGAACATTAATCTGGTCACGACACGCTGTTATTTCACTTCGTGATGAACATTTAACATTACAATGTCGATTAGGTGATATGCGTTATAAATCAACATTAGTTGAAGCTCATATAAGAATGTATTATGTTTCAAAACATCAAACAAAAGAAAATGAAATAATTCCACTTCAATTAACTGATATGGATGTAGGTTTTGATGCTGGAAAAGATAGATTATTTCTTAATTGGCCACTTATTATTGAACATAAAATTGATAGACGAAGTCCATTATATACAATGGATAAAAGGATGATTTATAAGGAAAAGTTTGAAATTTTACTTGTTCTTGAAGGAATTATTGAAACAACTGGAATGGTTACACAAGCTAAAACTTCTTATCTACCTGAAGAAATAATTTGGGGAGCAAGATTTGAAAGAATGATTCATTTTGATAATCTTTATTATACGGTTGATTATTCGAAATTTAATTCGATTATTAAAGATAATTGTACAACTGATTGTTCAGCTAAACAACTTCAAGAACAAATCAATAATAATTAATTTCTTTTTTTTTCCTTTTATTAAATTTAAAAGATCTTATTTATCAATTAAAGAACATTTTTTTCTGTGAAATTTTATTTGTTAAATATTCTTTTTTTTAGTTTTGATTTAATTATTTTCATCAATTCAAGAAATAATGTTCTCACACTCTGTACTCGACAGATTGTTTTAGTTTTTGAACATCAATATATAAATAAATGTTCTTTTAATTCTTTTTATAATTTATAAATTTGAAATGTTTCTCAAACGATTGATCAAATGAATACGATTAAAAACAAAATTTTCTTAATCAATTATTTCAAAATCTTCATCATCTCATGTTGGGTATGTTGATAGACAATTTTCATCTTCATCATTTAAAAGATGCAACTAGTTTATTTATTTTGAAAGGAAAAAAAAACACACGAGAAGAAAAAGAAAAACTAAAAATTTACCAAGGTATGAAATTCTTCGAAGCAACCGACCGCGCAAAGACCCACATCACAATCTCTAAATATATAACGTGAATCTGTTCTATTATCGCCGCCAAAATACGGTGCACTCGGATGTTTTTTTTTAATATCTCGAGAACGCAAGGAGCTAGCGACCTGCGGTTTCCAGCATTCGAAAAAAAAATGTAGGGAGAAGTATACGGATACCAAATTCATCGAGGTCGAAAGTTTTTAATGGGTGTCTGGAAACCTGGACATAAGTCGGACTTTCGCGTTCAAACATTTTCCATTGGATTTTGGATTCTAATACGTCTATTCGATAAAGAAAATTGTCCTCTTTCGATCTACACAAATCCAAACTCGATAGGTGGTTCCGTTCAGTAGCTATAAGGGTTTTCCAGAGACCTCCGATTTCGACCTATTGACCTTGGATCACCCAGAAACAGGTCAAGACAGGGGTAATTCACCACGCTGAGTCCAATGGTGATGTTTGTTTTCAGTTTCAGAGCGACCTAAAACCACTATATTGAGATTTTCGAAATTTCAAATTTTGCTGCTACCCAGCGTGGAAAGTCGATATTTCAAAACTCTCAATATAGTGGTTTTAGGTCGCTCTGAAACTGAAAACAAACATCACCATTGGACTCAGCGTGGTGAATTACCCCTGTCTTGACCTGTTTCTGGGTGATCCAAGGTCAATAGGTCGAAATCGGAGGTCTCTGGAAAACCCTTATAGCTACTGAACGGAACCACCTATCGAGTTCGGGTTTGCGTAGATCGAAAGAGGACAATTTTCTTTATCGAATAGACGTATTAGAATCCAAAATCCAATGGAAAATGTTTGAACGCGAAAGTCCGACTTATGTCCAGGTTTCCAGACACCCATTAAAAACTTTCGACCTCGACGAATTTAGTATCCGTATACTTCTCCCCACATTTCTCTTTCGAATGCTGAAAATCGCAGGTCGCTAGCTCCTTGCGTTCTCGAGATATTAAAAAAACATCCGAGTGCACCGCATTTTGGCGGCGATAATAGTTGAAGTATGATCAAATAGCATAGAAAGATAGAGCATTTTTTTCTCTATCAGACTATATAGAAAGAAAGTTACTTAAAGCTTATCATAAGGTATTAAGGTATCACTCTACAAACTTTTGGTATGCCCTAAGTAGTATATCGATCAAAGCTTTTTCCATAATTATTTTTATGATTGGTCTTGATTTGATGAAGAGAGAATTGAAATTAGATATGTATAGTATCTTCGAAATTGTCAAGATTAGATTTAACTCATGGAGCATACATTTATGATAAAAAAGAATCCATTTCTCTTTTATTACATTGAAAAATAAAAGATATTTCCTATTCATGTAAATATATCTAATCTTTCTGTTAACTTTAATATAACAAATTGAAAAAGTTTCTTTTTTCAATAAAGTGAAAATATCAAAACCATATAGATAAGATCGAATTAACAACATTAAGATAATAAAATTTAACAAATTTTAAGCCAGTATATCGAATAAACCAACGATGAATATTATAATCATCGAAAATTAGATTTAATTCGTCGTGAAAGAATCCAGTTGAAAAGTTAATTAATTTATGCCAAAGACAACGATTTCCATAAATAGTTTCATTAACAGAAAATAATGTTTGAAAACAACGGATACATGCAGATTTTTCTAATGGAAATAATAATTTTAAATATTCAACATTTGGAAATTGACGAGCAAGAAGACAAATTTCTCTTTCATCATTTAAACGACGTTCAACAATTAGATGACGAACAGTAGTTTGAACAATTGAATATATTGAACTAATAGCTGAAACAGATTAATCAACTACCTTTTTTTTAAATAGATTTTATTTAATAAAATTTTCTTACGAATTTCTTTTGTAAGAATGACTTTAGAAATTCTTAATGGTAATTCAATGTCAATTGATAAACAAGTTGTTATTTGACAAGCACGAGGAAAATGTCTCTTCAATTTAACAAATTGATTAGCTTCTATAATTATAACATGTTTCATATATTGATCTTGTTCAGCTTGTGATGTAACTGATAAATTATATCCATCTTTTAGGAAAGGTAATTCTCGTTTATCATCTTTACTTGATGGCCATGGAAATGAATAAATATGTATCCAATGAGAATTTTCATCATCATAAGAAACAGAATTCATTGTCCATATAATAAAATCTTCAATTAAAGTTTTCTCACCAATTCTATGTGTCATTGTATAATCAAATTGACGAAGATCTGAAAGATATCCCATTAATACTGATTCAAATTTAGGACCATGACAAAATGTTGGATCAAGTGTATCACGAATACTTAATGTTAATTTAATTAAATTTGGCATATAACCAAGAATAGATTTCATATCGTCAATGACAAATCCAATTCCAGGTTCCAATAATGTAAATTCAGTTAATCGAGGACACGATGGCATATTTTGAGGACGAAGACAAGCTATGAAATAAGATTAGAATTTCGTTTCAATGATTAGCACTTGAAAAGATAATTAACCAGTAAAAGGTATTGGATCTTGATGAAAGAGAAAACTTTTCCAAAGGAAAGATAAGGAAGGTTATCTTCGTCCGGGCGAAAACTTTCAAACCTGGATCCAGTATATGGAATATTTATCAGGGCAAGAGACATTCGATGATCTTTAGAATGAATCAATCAGAGTGAAAAAAACGGATTATGAATTTTATTAGAGATAGTATCTACTCATTTCACTTTTGGCCTTTTTCTTATATCAAAAATCCAAAAGATATTTCGTAAGAAAAAGTCGATCAGCTGTTCTCAGAAATCCATTATTATAATATTGTCATTGGAATTTTTTTTACCAAAACAGACTTTTTTTGATCGAAATAACTCAAGTCGAAAGTTTGAATAGATGAGACATGCATTGACATCTTTTGTATTAAATACTTACAGAGTATTCGTGATCGACGTAATTGAATAAACATTTTTTCTATATTCGGTAAAAGTCCACCAAGTAATAAATATAAATCATCGATAGTTTCTAAGACTAAATCAACATTTTGAAGATATTGATTAGCTACTAATGGATTGTGTAATACAAGTCCATCAGGTATATCAATAATAATTTTGTGTAAAGAACAAATTCGTTTGCTGAATAAGAATTGATGGATTGCTGCATCATATCTTTCTCTCATACGGAACTCTAAAGCATAAAATTAATTTACAGTCCACGAAAATTGAAATTATACCCTTTGAGTTTTTGTGTTTTCATTGCCATAACTTGTTTGTTTTTAAACTTATTATATATAGGAAGAAAACCCCGAAGATGCTACATCTAATGGTATATTTATGTTAAACAATTGATGCAGTTTGAGGTATGAAAAGGGTGTTTGAAAATATAGTAACATTTTTTGTTTTTCCACGATACATTCACATTGATCATTTATTTCAGAAATCAAGAAGAGTAAAAATTTTTCGAATAACTTTCGATAGAAACAAGATAGAGACCTGCGGTTTTCACCATTTGAAAGAGGAGATGAAGCTGCATCGAATTTCATATATCAGATATTTCTGATAACTTTTGTCGAGGGACTTTAGCTAAGTCTTTTGAAAAATTGATTTTTTTCCATATTCTTTGTGGAAAATCCCATTTTTCCTCTCTAGAAGCGTCGACATCGTAAAGGACTTGACTATAGCCCCAGGTAAAAAGTTATCAGGAATATCTGAAATATGAAATCCGATGCAGCTTCATCTCCTCTTTCAAATAGTGAAAATCGCAGGTCTCTATCTTGTTTCTATCGAAAGTTATTCGAAAAATTTTTACTCTTCTTGATTTCTGAAATAAATAATAAATGTGAATGTATCGTAAAAAAACTAGAAATGTTACTATATTTTCAAACACCCTTTTCATACCTCAAACTGCATCAATTGTTTAACATAAATACACCATTAGATGCAGCGTCTTCGAGGCATTCTTCCTATATATAATAAGTTTAAAAACAAACAAGTTATGGCAATGAAAACACAAAAACTCAAAGGGTATAATTTCAATTTTCATGGACTGTATTCATTCAAATCAATTATAATAAATACAAAAGTTTATTGAATAAAACGAAAATTAATAAATCAAAACTAAACTTTTATCAATAAATTTCTCTATCTTACTTACGTATATGATCATCATTCTTTCGAACAATTATATTAAGATATTCAATTTGAATTGTATCAAAGTAATATTTAGCAATTATATCAAGATCATTTGATGAACAATCGACTAATATTAAAGATTTCAAATTGACAAAGATTGAATTGTTTAGATTTGTATCGATATTATGAAAATAGCGGCATGTTAAATTAGCAATATATTCATTACTTAATGTCAATGATTCAGGTCGAAGAGGTCTTTTATCACTACACAATAAATTTAACAAATAATTGAATTCATCATTTGTTTGTCCTTCAAATTTTATTTTTGTATAATAATCAAATATAATACGATGAAGACGAAAATCAGCCTTTTCAGGTGTATAAAATGAATAAAGAACACAAACTGGTGTCAAATAAAGACATATTAGAAGAAAAATTTCATCTGGTAAATCAGTTAAACAAGTTATATTATGACGAAGTCGTTTCATTGATGATGAATCAAATTCTAACAAAATGACAAAAGATTGTGTCAAATGGGAAAATAAGCGATATAATACTTACCAATATCGTTAACAAGACGTTTTTTATCTTTACTCATTCTTATTTCCAGTGTTTAACTACTTAAAACGATATGAATAATGTTTTTCTATCTATTATTTTCTATTTATATCTAATGAAATCTTATTGATATATTCATTCTTTATATGAATTATGGAAACAAAGACTTATTTCACTGTCGGACATATATAATGACCTGAATTATATTCTGCTATGAAAACAAAGATTGAAAATGATTGTTAGAAAAATTCATTTGATTAAGAGTTTAACCGCCATCAAAAAAAGTCATTTATTGTCTCCAAATAATATCAAAAAATCAACTCGAATAAACAAAAATCTTTTCATACAGGGATGTGCCTTCCACGGGTTGTGACTCGGGTGTGGGTGTGGGGTGTTGGTGTGGGTGTGGATGTGGGTGTGGGTGT
>CAJNOP010002802.1:0-15700 GCA_905250075.1 Rotaria sp. Silwood1
TAAAACACATTGGCCAAAGACGAAATTTTCAGAAATGATAGACCTAAATATGCTGATGATGTTCCACTATAGGACAGGTCTTGGCGATCCCGTAGTTTTGCCTCAGAAAGGTCCAAAGTTGGGTAAAATTCGAAAGTAGGTCTCAAATATGCATTTTCCATTCGGTCTAGGAACAAGCTACAGAACTGCAGGTTTCGGCGTTGGACAGAGGACAGTTTGATGATTTGAAACCACTAATAAAAGTTAAAAATCCGTTCGAGCTTCATAGAAATATTTGAGCCCAAAAAACATCAAAAACTAGCATTTTCTATAGCCTTTTCCCAAAAAAACAGAACACGGGAGAAAAAAACGTCTGCTACAAAAAATGATCATCTCAACAAGTTGTATATATGGTGAAATTTTCAGACTTCTATCATTTACGATAGAGGAACTAGACAAGGTCCCATTTTGCTGGGAGACCCCAAATTGGTCCCTCCCCCTTTGGATCCCTTCACAAGGTTTTTAAAATTACAGCTATGCTTACAGGTACAAGTTCTACAAACTCTGAAAGTTTCATTCGATTCGCATGAAGTTGATGTAAACTCTGGTACACTCTCGAAAGAATAATCCGAAAAGAATGTAATTTTTGTCTTGAAAATTTGAAGAGTAACATGATACAGAAAACAAATCTATCTGCAGCACAAATAAAAACAATTTACTGATCTTAGTTCTTGTTCTTCGATAATTAACTGTTGATTACAATGGAAAATTTTTTTTGTACACTAATATGAGTTAGACTTACAGAACAGTTTCAATCTACTTAGCGATTCTGACAAAAAACATTCAAATCAACAATAGTAATATAAAAGTGATATTATTCTTTTTGGACACTAAGTTTTTTAAGTAAATTGATTTTTATCTATTGAATATGTCAAATGCAAAGTACATAAAAAGATCATGGATTTATAATATTCCATTTTCGTTTCTTTCAGTTAAACGGATAACATGAAAACTAATAATGAACTATGAAACAGAAGAGAAAAATATAATTGTAATGCGTTTATAAAAAAAAGTATAAGAGTTGTAATTTCTACAAAATGTGGTATCTTTATTTAAGACTCCTCAAAAATCGATCTCAGCCCGGGAACATTCAAATGACATGGAATTTTCAGGATATGTTGGAGCTGTAATGAAAAAGCTATTGTAAAATTTTCAGTCCTATATCATGACGTTTGCGGGATATATTGATTAAACAAGAGTCAAAAATAGCTCATTTGGTAAATCGAATTTCTCTGTCCAGGTTCATTCTACATCTTTAGCGTTTGTTTTTTGTTTGAAAGAGTATGTCAGGATGCAGTGCAATATAAAGCTCTTTTTTTTTAAGGGAAGAAAAGGGATCGAAAGTTCAATGGCTCAGAAAACTGTCTAAACATGGCGCTCTAATTCTATAAATATTTGTATATATAGTAAAAGCAAAGCTTAAGGGGGCTCCCCCCTCAGAAACGAACTTTGTTATTTTTTGTATCTGATTTCAACTAAAATTTCCGAGAATGTTAGTCTTGACTAGAATAGCTTATGGTTAAAATATCTCCCCCCAAATCTCAAAGAAACGCACAAGTTCTAGTCAATTCATTACCGTTTACGCGGGCAAGGATTTCACAATAAGGATACAAGCTAACAAGTCCAGGCGATTTTCAAGTTGTAGAGTAGGCTTAGGGCTAGATCCTCACAGGGCCCGATTTTTGTATTTCCCATTGTTTGTTTTTTAAAAAACCTTTTTCGTAAAATTCACGAAATCATGCCCAAAAAAATTGCTACCAAAAATGAAATATCTAAGCTTTTTATTTCATCAAAAGAGAAATTCAAAAATCCGATCCTATGAGGATCTAGTCCTACCTGTCTACTATGCATTAAAAAAAAAATTATCACTTCTCTATTGAGTCATTATTAAAAAACCCTTGCTCGCGTAAACAGTACTGTCGAAAAAAACACTAATTTTGAGAAAAACGCTAAACAAGTTTTAGAAATTGATTTTTTGCAAAACTCACTTGAATTATATATCAGTGTTCAGGACAAGCTGTAGATCTCTGATCTTTATCTTTGGTATTAGTAGTTTCATAGTGATTGATATAAAAAGAACTCTACTCAATGCTAATACAAAGAGAAAAACACCCTAAAAAAAGGAGAAAATTTCTCGAAAAATTTGATAATAGGACCTAAGTTTCAGATAGTAAGTGCGTCAAATTCTATTCGTTTTGCGAAAAGCCACAGATATTCTGAAAGAGAAGACTTCGGTGCATCTTTCTATTATAAAAACTCGACTTTGACTTTTCTTCAAAAAATGGGGTTTTCTGAAGGAGGGACCCCCCTTAATCAAAAAAAGGCTCTGTACTGCATTGCGTCTTGACGCGCTCTTTCAAACAAAAAAAATTAAATATATAAAATGAGTACCGACAGAGAAGTCTGGATTGCGCGATCAAGAAACTAAAAACGAAAAAGATTTTCGGTTTTTTTCTGAAGACAGCTTTTTTGTCGAATAGGATATGACAGCAATCTTCAAAATTTTTTGGAAATAAAAACGAGATGCCGAGTAAAAATTTTTGTTGTTTATGAAAGATCAAATTACGGGCTATCTTCCTATGAATTTATCTTAATTTCGACGAAAAGTAACTTTTCTTTTTGTGGGAAGCCTTAAAGAAGAAAACATTTTCTCGTTACACGACAAAACAATTCACTGGCATGCACTTTATATCTATATTAGGGAATATTTTCTACGATTAGAAATATGTCTATGTTGATTATTAATTATCTATTGTCAACGAAAAATACAGGTACTTCAAAAAGTATCCGGACACCTAACTGTATTTTTCTCTATTGATTGATTTTTACAACAATGATAAGGAATAATTTTTTTCTTGACGAAGGACTCAAATCTTGATTTTCATATAGGATAAAGTTATGAATTGAGGGCTATCAAATGCTGAAGAGAGAATATGTTTATTCTCTATCTAAGAAAAATCTTTAATATAACGGGTTGGCGCATAATAAGTGAGTTGAAATGTTTCGGTCTTTTTAGGGCATTTTGCTTCTCACTGAAGACTTCATTCGATAGAGAATTTTTCGCTTTACAAAACCATATATGTTTTAAATTTTCACATCCTTTATAACCAGGAAAAACAAAGACATGTAAAATAGTCTACTGGGATCATCGTATATCACATATTTGATAATTTGCCAAAACAAGTTTCCATAATCGATCGGATGACTTTTTAGGAGGATATAGAGTTGTAGAGCAAATGTTTTTCTCCCAGTCTATATGCAGCAAGCTCATATCTAATTAGTTATTGAATTGAAATGAAAACTTTACGAATTGCACGAATGCAGAGAGGGCAAATTCTGAATTCCAACTTTACTTTCGTGAAGACCTTTGGTAAAATCACTATCGTAACTGAACAACTGGTTGCATAAATCTTTACGAGATATCAACATGTCGTGTAATGTTTGCTCTTCAACTCTATATCCTCCTAAAAGTCATCCGATCGATTATTGAAGCTTGTTTTGACAAATTATCAAATATTCAATGACAATATGCAATATACGTATGATTCCAGTGGACTATTTTACACGTCATGGTTTTGTAAAGCGAAAAATTCTCTATCGAATGAGCCTAGAACGAAGTTTTCAGTGAGAAGGAAAGTGCCCTAAAAATTATGTACCACCCGTTAGAGATGAAATCATATATGAAAGAAGTTTTTTTGAATTTTAGATTTAAATAAATGTCTTAATTAACAAATAGAGAATGTTTCATATGTGAAAATAAACTAAGAGATATAGATGATGTAGTAATCACAGACTATAACCCTATCATTGTACTCAAGAATGTCTTAATATGAGAAAACAATCTGATTGTCCTATTTATCATGATGATTCTCTCTCTCGAGATATAATAATAAAAATTACAAAATCTATGGAAGAAATTTTTATTTCTTCATGTAAACAAAAAATTAATATTGATTAGAAAATCTTGATTTTATGCTTGTGATACAATTTTAATCTACAAAGCTGAGAACATATAGAATGAAATCATATGTCGTTTTACTAATTAAATAAAATGATAAATAAATATACTTATGAATTTGAATATCTTGATTGATAATCGAAATTAGTCGAGATAGAATGTTTTCTTCCTGTGTCCAATTTGAAGAATTCAATTAGCACAAATGAAAATTATTGGCAATGTGAAAAATGTTCGGTTATTAATGAAGAATCTAGAAAAAATTGTGAAAAATTACGATGTGGTCACTCTTCAATATTTAGTAAAAAAATCGAAAGAAAAGAAATCACTAACGAAGAAGATTATGATTAAACATTATCGTCTAGTACGAATCAGAAAAACTATCATTATTAATCAATCGATTGAATAAATCGTTTCGGATCAAAAAATCAGACATAGGATGTTGCAGATCAAATGAAATCGTATGAAAAATGTACGAATAATCGTGCTGATCTCTGCAAGATTTGATGTAAATTTTACAAAGATCAGATATGAATCATGATATTTGATCTGAGAAAGTAACTTTTTAAAAACATTCATTTGGAAATTTTATTTGGAAAAAAAGAAAGATATTTTAAACTAATTATAAACACAACTTAAAAGAACTATTTATTATGAATCAGAAGTAAAATCCAAAAAAGAACACTTAGAATTTGTAAATTCTTTTATGAATTTGACTATAAATATTTTCATATTATAAAATGGTTATCATTTTCAAGGACGCGTAATCGCATTTTATTTGAATATCATACCAAATCTTTTCTTTTTAATCCTTGATCAGGGTTGATATAAACTCGAGAAATATGTATCAGTCAAGTAAATGTGAGCAACTTATCATCAATCGTTGACTCCTTGTGTGAATGATATCATAATATTTATCTTTGTTGTAATAACAATTGTTGATTATTTCGTCATGTTTTTGCAAACGTGTATTTGACGAACACTTCTCAAAAGATAAATAGTTCGAAGTAATAGAACGCAAAACGTGCAGATACTTATGACGAAGATAGATTCATTTCTTATATTTATTCATACGTTGACACAATGACTAAACGATTACAGTTATTCTTCATTTTAAATTTATATTCAATAATTTTAGCTTGGTATTCTTGTCCATTCAATGATGGATCATTTAATAAAACAATAGAAAATAACATGACCATTCAAGCTGAATGTATGTATTTAACTAGTCCACTTGAATGGAATGAATTCAATCCGAATACTTTCGATGGATTCTACTACAATTCAACAAAGTCTATTCCATTGACTGATCTACATATGAAACGTTTATTTTTATCCGATTTTCCACCACAAAATACTTCAATCGTTAAACATATTATCAGTTATTGGCTTGTAAACGGTGGTGGTGGTTCGCAATATGGAATGGAACAATTTGGTGTATCAATGTTGAAACAAATTATTCTAAATAAATACCATCAAACATATCCTCAAACACATCCAATAATGTATCTATTTCAATATAGAGGAGCAGGTTTGAGTAAACCATCAATTCATTGTTATACGTCAAGAACATGGATTGATTGTGCTAAAGAATTAATTCAAACAACTGTACCTACTTCTGTCAATGAATCATTGAAAATAATTAATGCTATGACAAATCAAAATATTGCACAAGATTTACAATATCAAATTCAATATTCAATCAATCAATCACAATCAATATCTCCAACATCGACTTATATCTATGCATTAAGTCAAGGTATAAAATGACAATCAACGAAACATCAGACAAATCTGTCTATGATAGATTTTTCTGATCAAAATAGAGAGAGAAAATTTTCTATGGAACAGAATTCTTTTCACTTTGAGAGACAAGCTGCACGACAGAATTCCCTAATAGAATGTATGAAAAGCAGTTGTATTTTAATATTTCGACAATATCTCGTTATTTAACTTCTGTCCGTCTAATGAAATTTACACAATTTCTTAATTTTTTTTATTGATTTCCATGAAAATTCATGTTGTAAAGAATGCTCGATTTTTCTTAGGCAATCCGATCTTTTAGTAAGGAGGATCATATGAAATAAAAAGAAGTTTGTGGTCTTATATGTTTGCATGAGGTCAAAGATCAAAAAAACATTGACTTAAAAACCAATGGCCAGACATTTTCGATATCAGACTTTCGTCCAATCAGATTTTTTCAGGCTGAAAGTTCAGCCAATCAGAAGTTTTTGATATCGAGCTTTCGACCAATCAAATTTTTTCAGCCTGAAAGTTAAGCCAATCAGAGGTTTTTGATATTGAGCTTTCGTCCAATCAGATTTTTTCGAGCCAGAAGCTCAACCAATCAGATGATTTTCGGGTGGGGACTTTAGCCAATCGTGTAATATAGTTGAGGGTCGAGACAGTCGAAGCGACGAGCGTTACTTGTTTTGTATTTGGTTATGAAATCTTTTCAGAGCAATAGTCTGATTCAACTAAAATCTTATCAAATTTTGTAGATTCGTTCAAATGTTCGAGTTATTACTGACGAGGGAAGGTCCCCAAATTACGGACGCCATTTGACCATGAGGTAGGTCTCTATGAGACTAAGAAAAGTCGAAAAGGATTCGTGCCTATGGCATATTGTTGAAGAGTTCTGACCGTTTTACTGAATTTTGGGCCTGTGCCAAGGAATTTCCGAAAAGATTGAATTAAAGAATTTCGACTTGAAATTTTACCCATGGATAGATCTAATGGTCATTATAACTGCCTGAAAGTTTCAGCCGAAGCAAATGTTCCTTTCTCGAGATATTGAATTCGATTTTTGTGACCTATCTGTGAAAAGTGACTATTCAATATCTCGAGAAAGGAACATTCGTTTTAGCTGAAACTTTCAGGCAATCATAATGACGATTAGACCTATCTATGGACAAAATTTCAAGTCGAAATTCTTTAATTCAATCTTTTCGGAAATCTCCTACCGCAGACCCAAAATCCAGTGAAACAGCCAGAACTCTTCAACAATATGCCATGGACACGAATCCTTTTAGGCTTTTCTTAATCTCATAGAGATCTACCTTGAAGTCGAACGGCATCCGTAAGTTGGGAACTTTTCCTCGTAAGTTATCAAATTTTATTTCTCTTCAATTTGCTGCAACATTGTAGAAATCTTCTATTATGATCAAACACACACATAAACTAAGAAAACTAAACCTTTGATTCATCCCTAATGTACATTATGACGATGTTGATGATTTATATTTCTTTTAAAATAAGGTACAGGCATTATTCAATATTATCTATCAATTCAATCGATTGATTTTCGTTTACAACAAATCAATGGAATAATTCTCGATGGAATAATGTCGATAAAAAAATCGGATACATTTCAAAATCAAATCAAATCAATCAATAATCGATTTTATTTATATTTATCTAAATGTCAAAATGATATATTCTGTGAAACAACTTTTAAACATGTTACTGGTACTGATGAAGATATTATAACTGTTACATTAACATTACAAATGCTTTTTTTGACTAATTTAACAAATCCTATCCCTAGTGAAAATACTCATCAAGCGAGTACGACTTTCCAGCGTGAGTACTCATATTACTCGCACGAGTACTCGAGGAATTTGATGTGTATGTATACTCTTCGTGTACTCTAATGAGTACTCGTACGAGTTTTTCTTTAGAGATTTACTCGTAGGCAGATATATCAGTACTCAGTGTAGTACTCATAGTCGTTTTTCGCAGACCGTTTAATAAAACACTTATGCACTAGTATATAGAAAAAATAAATTGAAATTATATAATAAAAGAAAATGATGCAGTAAAATGAAAGCCCGAGAAAAATTGTTTTATTGACTTATTTACTCGATCCTCTATTCATTTTGATGAGTCATCTATACGACTAAGATAAATGGTGATGTTCAGAAAGAGAAAAAACGATTTTTCGTTTTCATTTGTTAACTTAGGTGAGATTGAAGTTTTTTAAACATATGAATGTAGTTTCCCATGTCCCCAAAATCGCTAAAAAATCGATGATTTTATCGCGGGATATTAGGGCGATTAATCGTGAGAGCTTATCGCAATATAATCATTCAAACTGCCGATTTTTACCGATACTTTTTTCGATTTTCAACCGAAATCGCGATTTATTTACGGCTGCCTAACCTAGGCTTCTCATAAAAACAGCTAAAAAAAAGTAAATTTTTCGGGCAGACATTTGATGTCTACTGAAGAGCTCTCTTTGTTATTTGTTCACGTTCTCTGAGAACGACTTCGTCTATAAGTATATCCATATGCTTTGTCAGCGTGTTCCAACTCACGTTTTATTTCCTTGAAGCAGATTCGAACAGATGATCTTGCATTTTCGAAGCATGGCATATCCCATTGTACTATAATTACATATATCTCACTTTGTTGAACTTTCTATATATATTGAACAGACTCGAAAATGTTACCAGTAAAGCCTTTACTGTAAAGGCTATGGATCTAATTTTTCTGCTACTTTAAAATAAATTTAAATAATTTTTTTTTATAAATAAATTTGAATGATATCAATTTATATTGACAAATAAAAATTATTTAAAATTAAATTTATTTAAAACTTATATCATCAGAAATTAATTTATTTAAAAAAAATGTTACTGTTATTTATATCTATCTTTCAATATAAATATTTTTATAAACTATACTTGTAAATGTTAATAATGAAAAAATTATTTTTTACTTAATATACTCGTAAATTAAAACACAGGAATAAATTGACACCCCTGAGTAATTTTTGATATGAAAATATATTCCACTACTTTACTAAAATATTTTTTGTAATAATACAATGAATCCACTGGTCATGACACTTGGGCAAGTAATTTCAAAAAGAAAGAAATTAAAAAAATAGTTTGAGGGTGGGTGTGGTTGATAGAAGATTGACTTTCACTATAAAACCACATCTCACCCCCACATCTGCCCTTGTCCAAACGCAATATGAAACGAACTGAATCTAATTGAACTTGTGTTATTCATTTTCGTCTCTGGTTCCTAATGCAGGGTAAAACCGATGAATATTTTACAAGTTCTATGGGTGGAAAAAAATTCATAGAATTTAATAAGAGGTGAGAATTTATATGAAAGAGAAGAGAAAAGAAGAAGTTGAGAATAATTTTATTCTTGGTTAATTAATTACATGTATTTTCTAAAATTAGTTGCAATGATTGAAAGAAGCCAGCTTTTTATAAAGATCAAAAACTAATCTTCGTTTGTATAGATATTAAGAAATAAAAATTTGTGTTGAAACTCGTCAATGATTCGTGGCACAAGCCAATCATTGCAGTAGATTATGTAATTTAATTCGATACAGATCAACTAAATAAGAAGATACGAACGAGTTCTTTTTTGTTTATCTAAGCTAATAAACCGATAATTAATGAATCAGGAGATTGTCGTCTAGATTATTATAGAACTTCAAAATGTTTTTTCGATGAAAATATCTGAAAATCTGAAGTTAGTTTCGACCAATCACAAATCTCAAAATAATCGATGATTTATGACGATACGTCTGCGTCACTAAAAAATCGACGATTAATCGCGATGCATTTACAGTACTAAAAAAATTGGTGATTAATCGCGATATATCTGAATTACTCAAAAAGTCGACGATCAATCGCGATTAATCGTTAACTTTTCTGCAAATCGCGATAAATCATCAAAACTGAGGCGATTTTGACGACATGGGTTCGCTTTAATTTTATTTTGTAAATTTAGATAAAAAATCTTCCGTTAAATATAGTTTTTCAAACTGACTATCAAATGCTATGAAAAGGAAGACGACTAATGACTTTTATTATAAATCGATCGCAATTTTAAAACAAGAAGATGCATGAATACACTACCGACAAACAATTTTATTCTGTATTTATTTTTTTGTAGATTCCGGCATAAATGTAGATAGTTACGAATGTAAAAATATCTGTTTAAGTTTTTTGTATAACTAGCAATACTGTACGTTTATTTACTATCACATTTCTCATTATCAGTGATTAATTTTTTTTTTCTCCTTCACTGTATTTTACTGCCCTTAATTCGTGTTTTATTGTACTCTGTATTCAAGATATAGCTAAAGAAATTTTCATTATTAGAGAAAATAATTAACTATTTTCTATTTTTTTTTACATAATGAAATACGATTTTATTTATTTTTTGAAAGAGGAAAGAAAAGAATCAATAAAATCGTATTTTTATTGTAGAAAAACAAAGAAAAAATTTAACTTTCTTTACTAATGATGAAGATTGCTATGGCCATATTCTTTACGCTAAAATATGTGAAGCTAATGTCAAAGTTGTGGTTCTCATTTCGACCATTTTACTCAAATTTTCATTGTGTACGGTTGTGGTTTTTGTAATCCTCTAATATTAAATAAAAATTGATGTAGTACAACGGTACTAACCAAAAGATATGCTTATGAGTATTTTACATTAGGCGAGCAGAGTACACAGAAACTAGATAGGAGTACTCACCAAACACTTAACATTACACAGCGAGTACTTGATCGTCGTACTCAGATACTCAGATTCTAGCATGAGTACGGCTGTTGAGTACTCAAAACCTATGAGTACTCGTGACATTTTCTAGCGTGAGTACTTTTTGAGTACTCGCCTATGAGTACCTTCACTAGGGATGTGTACGACTAATTTAGGATTGAATAATTGGAATTTATTTACTATTATTCTTAGTCAAAGCATTGAACTTATTTCTGTTCGTCCACTTGCTGTAATACTTATTGCACGTCTATATCGTTGTTCAATCGAAGATCAACGAGTTCTATCTCGAACATTACCAATTTTAATTGCCTTGGCAGAACAATCGTTAATACCAAGTTTAGTCGATCCACCAAGTATATATCCAAATGATGGAAATGTTTTAAGTATGACAACAATTTGGAGTGATTTTATTGGTTTCACATTGGAAGAAAATTTTAAAACAAATGCTAGTTTTTTCAATGATTTTTGTATCAATAGTGGTGTTACCAATGAATTTTATTTAGCACCAACAATAGGTTCGATGCCAGTATGTCGTGAAACACAGCAATCAAAATATAATTATACTATTCCATCAGTATTTACTGATATTTTATATATGAAAAATCCTCGTTATTGGGGAAAATTTCAAGTTAATCCACAAATATTTCGATCGAACGAAAGTGGTGTATTACTATTAAATGGAGATTTAGATTACAATTCACCAATGTATACAGCACAACAAACTCAAAAATGGTTTCAATCTGAACAAATTCGTACAAAATTAATCGAAATGAAAGGTTTAACTCATGTTACTAGTGTACAATCCTATACTAAAAAAGATGGATTTCAATCAACAACATGTACAGATCAGATTATCGTTCAATTATTGTATCAACAAGAATTGAATTTAGATTTAGACACAATAAATTACACATGTAGTTTGAAAGAAAATTTAATTAGTATTGATTGGATGTATTCAAATCCTCTCATCAATCAAACATTGTATACATTATTTGGTAATTCAACAATAGATTATTGGGGAATAAATGAAACGTCTGATTGACTTTATTTCAAACACATATTCTTGATGATACTATTGTTTTGTATATCAATGTCAATTTGATTAAATAAAAGATTGACTAAACAATGTCTTTGAAAATCTATTTGATTGAAAGAAGTTGAAACTAATTGTTTGATTGTTCAATTCTATGAGTTGACTTTTAAGAACTGTTACAATCTGATTTCTGAACTTCAGAAATCACCCTGGAATAATCGTCCAGATGTCCTTTTGATGTAAAATAGATCTATAGAATTGCCTACAACCTCTTTGATGGGCTTTTTTTACACACCGAGATAACCAGGGTGTGGATGAACAGAAGACCACCACCCAATGACAGCATTACTTTTAGTATACCCTAAGTAATATGAATGTGAGGGTTTTTTAAAATATGAATGCAATTCGAAAAATACAAATTATATTGAAAATTATCAATTTTTCATAAACATACAGAAAAGTGTCTCATGTTCATAATTATGTAAGTTTCATCTATTTAAGAATGAAACAAGATGCAAAGACAATTTTAAAATAATAATGCTCTGCTAGCTTAATATAATCAGATCGTTTCATAGGTACTCAATGAAGTTGATGTTTGTTAGCCATTGTCTATTTTTGAGCGACACCAACTATTACACATCATACAGAAGTACATATAAGTGTATATACTTCCTAAAAACTAAATCTTTAATTGTAAATATGAATTTTTTTCTTGTTTATAATCAATCGTCTTATGCTCTTTACTTTGAATGTTTTTTTGCTGTTGTTATGCGCAGTCCTTCCCAATGGAGAGTGTAGTTGATAAGAATTAAAAAAGAAAAACAAAAAAAAAAGAACGCAAAAGAGAGAAAAATGTTGCTATTTTGCAAAAATAAAAAAAATGAATCATTCGACAAACGGCAGACCCGTCTGACATACACAATGCTCGACGAAGTTGGAAGATATATCATCACTAAAATTTCCTCGGTATAGTTGATTTTTATTACTTGATTTTGATGAGTAACTTATTAGGAGAGTTTCCAAGACTAGAAAGGGTATTTTAAACATCATAAACACAGCTAATATATGAGTGGAATACTGGTTAAAAAGAATTTCGACATATATAAAATTGATACCCATAACCGGCTTCCGTTCACCCGATTAATTCATAATGGTTTGTCTGTCAGCGACATAATGAACTTACTGTATTGAATCCATCGTATACAAGTTTAAAGACTTTATGAGTTTGTATTATATGAAGTTATCTCTATTTTACATGATTATTTTGCTTCTTTTTTGTCCCATTCTATTCATTACTTTCTGTTAGACGAAAGTAGAATCGAGCTACTGGTATCAGAGATGGACGGAGCAGCCAAAAAGTCACACCGCCACCGTCTGTCCTGCCCCGTCGATAAATTTTCGCACTGTCACCGTCCCGCCTATCCAACAATAAAATCGTCACTGCCCCGCCCCGTCCCGTTTAAAGTCTGTCGTCAGAAGTGGTTTATTCATGATATTTTTAGTAACTTTTCATAATTACTATTATATTTCCTGAGATAAAAAGGCATAATTTAAATAGAGGGTGGCTTACATATAATGACATGACGATAAGAAATTTAAATGGCTCTACTTCTGTTCATGCAAATGGCCTCATTTTTGGTTGGTAATAGAACTCTACTCAATTTTTTTTCCATTCGGATAATGTAAGTAAATCAAACTGTTAAGTATTTCAGTTGACATCAATAAAGCAACTTTATTAGTTGTCAAGTAAAAAAACTACATATGAAATATTGTGTAGATGATTTTTAGTTGTCATTTGAGAGAATGACTTGAAAAAATTCAAACAAATCTTCTAAATGATACCACATTGATCTACATATAGAAAACTTTCTAGACTAGATACTTTGAATACTGGAACTAGTGCTTGATAACTAAAACGCGTATCTCAAAGCCTTTAGTTATCCAGTCGGCAAATTTTCGGCAAAAATCAGTGTTCCACGCCTGAAACTTCGAAATATTGTAATTGCTAACTTTCAAATTGACTGGTTGAGACATTTCTCTCAATGTCATCCATATAGTATCATTCAGCAGATTTATTTGAATTTTTTCAAGTCATTCTGTCAAATGACAACTAAAAGTCATCTACACAATATTTCATGTATTTTTTTTACTTGACAATTAATAAAGTTGCTTTGTTGACGTCAATTGAAACACTTAACAGTTGGATTTATTTACATTATCTGAATGGAAAAAAATTGAGTCGAGTTCTATTACCAACCAAAAAATGAGTCTTTTTGAATGACCAGAAGTAGAAATATTTAAATTTCTTGTCGTTATGTTATTATTTATAAGCCATCCTGTATATAAAGATAAAATTTTAAAATAGAAAAAAAACAAACATTTAAGAAAAATGTTTAAAAATACTCAATATTGTCAAGGGGCGGGGAACTGCAAGATCTTGCAACGCACCATTACCGCTCCGCCCCGTCAAGTTTCTGCACCGCTCCGCCGGTGGGGCGGGGCAGTGTGAAACCACGACTCGTCCATCTCTGACTGGTATAATATGACTGTGAATTTCATCAGAGAAGGTATGAACATAGTCTGATGACATTGCCGAAATATGGCTGTAGTTGAAGGCAAAAAGCTTTCGGGCAAACAGTCATAACTCAAGTGGAAGGAGCGACGCTTGAGAGCTACCCAAAAAGCAATCAAGACGACAAAAAAAACCTTGGATCCACATAATCATGAATAAGAGTGATGGCGAATACCCTCTTGCCTTACACCATTGCATCAAGGTGTGAGAAGAAGCTGCAAGCCACAGAACTATATGCCAGTCTGACCGAAAAAGAATTTCGATCACAAAACATAAAGTAAAACTTGAGGCGGCAACATTCCAATCACATAGTCATAAATGAAATTGATGACAAATAAATTTCTACAACAAATTATTGTGTCAGAACGAGATTGAAAAGGTTTTGGTCACATAACAACGCCTAAGAGTTAGAACAGAGAGCTTTGGACCACATAGCAAGATGTCACAATGAAAGAAAACGGAATTGGCCACAAAGCCATGCGTAAGAGTGTGAAAAAATGCCTTCACACAACATATTATGGCACCAGATTGCGAACGAACAAGCGGAGGGTCACACAGCAATTCTCCAGCGTTAGTAGAAATAGATTCCTACCACAAAGCAATGCTTAAAACAAAAGGTCAAACGTGCCGAAGCACACAGCGATGCATCAAAAAGACCATCGTAATCTCTGGCTACACGTGAATGAGGCATAATTAGAATACGAAACATCTAGTCAATAATAAATACGTCAACATGAACGCTCTATGTTTTAACTGCTTAACCCCCCTGACTGTTAAGTTTTTTCAAAACTATCTAGTAAACTTTTTGTAAAATAACTTTTTATACACAGGAATATAATCGAATGATCGATATGAAACATCAGAATCGGTAGAGGGAGCTCCAATTGGTGCAGGATGTTAGAGTCGACCTGTAGCATACAAAGAAAATAGAGTTAAGGAATTATATTTTTCATCTTTTCCATAAAGAGTGCTCTGACGCCTATAGGCGTCGATAACAGTTAAGGGGTTATTTATTAATGCGAAAGCATGAGGGTCAAAAGCGGTCAGATAACAAAAAAACGTGCTAAGAAAGCGAAAAAAGGCTCACATCATAGTGCAACTTCTGAGACGAATGGAAGAACGAATATCTCCGACACACGCTCAAACGTCCGACAATGCTAACAAAAACTTTGAGGCCTCAGAATATGTGTCTAAGTGAGAGCCAAATTCAAGATAGAAAACCAGGATGTAGCTGTGGCTGTAGGTGGTACGTGCAGCGGTGTTAATGCTGGGATGTGTTATCCCCATCACCAAAACTAAACAAATACATCCATAGCCATACTCAACACACAGTCAAACCTGCAGCCACATACACATCCGGCACCCGTACTCACACCCAAACAAGGTTTTTCACTTGAAAGTGTACACTGCAAAAGTATAATTAATATAATGTTTGTAGTTCAGGCTTTTCTGTTACCAAGACAAAAAATTAGTACCACGTATGCAGGCAATATGGTGGGTGTGGGTGTGTATTTAATTCATACGTACTCACATACGCACACCCACACCCAGCCACACCCGACACGCACCT
>CAJNOP010002803.1:0-15689 GCA_905250075.1 Rotaria sp. Silwood1
ATTAAGTCCAAGAACTCGAATTTCGATCTTTGTTAAACATGGAAAACATTGCACAATTTTTGTTCCAGGTTTCGATGAAAAGTACAAGTAATCATCGAATAATCTAAGATGCTCTATTCGACTAAAAGTAAGGGTAAGATGTGGATTGTTGATAACTATAGATGAAACAAGCAACGAAGTACGCATTATAAGTTTTTTGACATTTACACATGCTCTAAAACAAATAAAGAAAACAAAGTTATTTTCAATTGATTATTCAACGTAAGATATAATTATGATTGAATAAAATCAGTTTTCTCTTGATTAGCATGATCAATTCATATGAATCCATATGACACATCTGTAACTCAAGCATGAAGATATGTAAAACATTCTATTGATTCTGTGTGGATTTTCCTTAAGAAACTGCTCTCTTACATCAAAAGGAAATCTGATGAAATCATCCATGTGAAAAAAATTAGAATAATCAGATTAAAATATGATTAAAAGTCAATTATAATCAAAAATAATCAAAAAACCTAAATTTTCATCGATTACTTCTGTTATTTTCGATTATAATCGATGAAAATCTAAGAAAATCGATTAAAGATTTTGCGATTTAATGTGACAAAAAATCGATTAAAGGTGTATGATTATAATTGATTTTCAATCATATTTTAATCGATTTTAATCTGATTATTCACCTTATTTTTTCACATGGGCAGTACCTCTTACCATGAGATATTTCATCGAACATATATTTTTCAATAGTGAATGTAGATAATATTACATTTATTAGCTTTAAAAACTTTGATTCAGACTTATTAAATGTAAATTTTGATTAAAAATTTAATATATTTCAGCTGAGTTTTTGTCTTGAAAACAACTTTAGTATAACTTTTGATTTATTCATCTATTTACAATAGTTCTACTTATGGCTGATCAAAAGTTCTGATCGCGGTGACTAAATCTTCTTCTCATACACTAGACTGAGAATAGTTATTAAATGATCTACAAGATCCACTATAAACGAAGTTTCTGAAACGCCAGTGGCTTGATCAAAAATTCATAGGACTAACAATAACTGTTAAAACTATGAGAAAAATCGATTTATGTAATCATCAACAGTTCATTTTCAAGTAAAATCAATCCCGCATTAGAAATCAGCATCGAAAACTAAGCGAGAAAACATCTGCGGTTACGAAATCGTTTTACTTAAAGACTGAGCAAATGGTGGCCACAGAAACGAATCTCATACATGAACTATCTCAGGCTGATCAAGAATCAATCTTTGATCATTAAATATATTTTACATAGGGCGTTTTCTAACTTAGTTTTCGATACTGATTTCGAATATGACATCGATTTTGATTTAAAATGAGCTTTTCTTGATTAAATAAATCGATTTTGCTCATAGTTTTAATAGTTATTGTCGTTCTTTTAAATTTTTGGTCAACTTATTAGCATTTCAAAAATTTTATTTATAGTAGATATTGTAGAGAATTTAATTCTCGATTAAGAGTTGAACACAAGTTCTCAGTCGATTGTGCAAGAAGAGAGACAAGTCATCATGATCAGTACTTTTGATCAATTCGAAGTATTTTTTTTATTCTTGAGATAATCGATTTTTCCTACACTAACTTTTCAGACTTTTATCTACTTCCAATCAATATTGATTACTGTTATCGTAAGAACATAAAAACGATGAAACTATTTTCGATATGCTTTTCCTAAATCTATTATAAGAGGACGAATTGAAAAAATTAATAGTCAGACAAAAAAATGATTATGCCACATCGATGAGATATTAACTATAGTCTAGTACTTCTCTAGATAATTTTCTACGAGATTGTTAAACTAACATGTTTATTTAGAATTTCCCCAAATAATTAAAAAACTTACAGTAAAATATACGGCACAATATGTAATTGTCTGAAATCATGTTCATCTCGAAATTCCACAGTAACAATCCTTGATAAATCAATAAGAGATGAAAGATTATTAATATATTGACGTGATTCATTTTTGTAAAAATATCTATAAACTGAATAAAACAAATGAAAATACAATTAATTCAATGACACATGATTACTCACTAAATGTAAATACATTCTCTACAAACGAAGTTATTGATAAATGTTTCATGAAATATATCACAAGCAAATTAACATTTCTAAATGGAATTTTTGAAGATAATTGAATGGCTTGTCTTTCCATATATCTTGGCATAAAAAATTCTATCGAGTTAATGTGGGATTGAAAGCGATAATCATTCGCATCTGATGAGTCTGTCGATATCATTTCGAATGTACTACAACGTATATCTGGTGTTTTGAAATGCTTATATCGTGCTACGAAATGTTGGTAGTTCAGTGTACGCAAAACAATCCGTTTATCTAAACATAGAATGGCTAATTTAAAATTTATCAGTATTTTCAACTTTAAAAAGAAAACTTCAATTTCTTAGCTTCTCTGAATAAGTTACAGCTCATTTCTTGATAAAGAATTAGATCTCATGAAAACGTGATATGATTTCAATGAGTAATAGTTGAAACACAAAAATCTACTTCAACTTTCTCCTCAATTTACTATCTTCATAATCACATCATTCCAATTAAAATACATGAGATTGATGAAAAAAAAAATACATTTTCAGACAAAATATTGAATGCTTTCTTGTTCAAACTTATATCATTAGATTCATCATGTCCAGTTCTATCAACTGATATGCTTTTTGTCTATATTAGCACGACATTTGCATAGCTATTTTCGGGTTACATATCAAGAAAGGAACGACCATGCTGGAATTTTCAGGAATATTTCAAGAATGACAAGGAACTCTGAAGTACAGAAGTACTTATTTTTTGTCACTTGCAGTTATATCTCGTACTTTCCGAAAAATTATCCTCATCAAAAAGAACATATATTGAAGATGTATCGAAAATATTTTAAAAAAATTCCACGAATAATGTCTAGTCTTTAGTTCTGATTTCTTAGAATGACTTTTTTTTAAATATTTTCTTTTCACATAAAAGGAAAACACCTCATTTTCTTTATATTTTGGCAATAAGCGACAAGGTTGAGAAAGATCTTGCATATCTTTTCTATTGCTTCTACTCTCATTGTCAAAACTTCATCAAACAAATAATAACATTTCCTTCACTTACATGGTATGGAGCCTCGGAAGGTTTCCGATCGACTAATAGCCATATGCCAACCATCAAATTGTGTGACAAAACATCGAAACAAGTCAAGAATTGACTGTAAATCGAATAATCTATCGTCAGTAAGAAGAGATATATGAATATTGAATGTATTCAAATATGGCACATGACTTATCAATATTTGTTGCCAGATATTTCCATTGAGTAAGACATCAATATATGGTGTATCAAGATATTCAGTGATAAATGTAAAATTAATATCCTTAAGATTAGGCATACAATAAAGAATAAGACCAAGTGAATGTATATCAAACTGTGTCAATATTTGCAAATCGAATTTTTTTAATGATGCTACTATAGGTAAATCATCTTTGTTTATAGATAGAGCATTTGGAATACTAAAAAAAAATATACATCGTTTTATGTTTCATTCTCTAAAAAAAGTGATCGATTCCATTTATTTTCATAGTATATAAACAGATGATTTATAATATTATTTATTTTAAAGAATCTTACTTGATATTGGTAATAAATCGTAACATCTCTGAACTTTTGATTATAACATTCAGTTGTTGCAATGATTTGTGAATACGAAGAACAGGTATTAGAGAATAAATCGATATCTTATCAAAAGTTCCATAAAACAATAATTCCAGATATGTAAGATTTGTATTTATAATTGTACTTGTTATTAATTCATGATAATCATAATGAAATCGAAGAGTGGCACAACGAAGTGATAATGGTGTGTTTAACAAAACCATTTCACTGAACAGATGTGCATGATTTCTGCTCAAGTGATCATTTTTGGCATCGTAGGATTGCAATATATGAAGCGATACAAGTTGAGTTTGTTTCTTTAATTGTTTGATGACATTTTCCAGTTTAGATGATGCATCAAGACACCGAAATGTGCACGAACGAAGACTAGAAAATTCATATCGGTCAAAAAGGTGTGCAATAATATTTATGTGACCACAGATTTTATCACATATATCCAAAGAACTAACTTGATGGGAATGAATTGTCAGATGATGAGACAGAAATTCAATTTGATAGTGACAATACATCGAATCGACAATTATATGAAGACGAATATATTTTAGAATAGTTGAAATACGTTCATTAAGAGAAGTAAATGTTAAGAATACATCGAATGCATTTAAATAATCAAAGATTTCACATAATACTTCATTCGATAGATCTTCAAATAAAGTTGGATTCTTCATTTTCATTGACTGACAAATTGAACTAAGAATACATACATATGACATACATCATGAATATAGTATATAAAAGTATAATGAATTAATATGACCAATAGATGAAGCAGTCATTGTCTATGTGACCGATATTGACCATTGGTTCATTCCATAACATTTTGGACGATTGAACACAATGGAGAAAAAACATAGTATGAGAAAGAGAAATATGTCGAAAATAAAAATATCGAGAATAATATAATAATAGAAATGTTGATGGATAGAAATGGTAAAAACGAGAGTATATTCAAGTACAAGTTTCTCTCACCTTCATCTTCATCTCATATTTTTGTTTTTCGATATTTCGTTTTTTGACAGTTTTTCCTTTCTGCTTTTTGCCATCCACTCGAAAAAAAAAATAGAGTGAACGTTTTTCTTATGATGCTCTGTTTATTAGGCAAAGCGAATTGGCAAGAACAGATGTTTGTTTTCTTTGTGATCTAATGTCTTTTATTGTCGGTTTCTCTGTGAAATCATTTTTTTATTATGCTCAAAGTTGTCAGTCTACATTTGTTTATTATTATGATGATTAGTTATAGAAAGATCTCTTGCATGTAATAGCGATAGAATATGATTGAAAGATAAAAAATGTTTGTTATTCTTCGTTAGTCACTTTTTTTATCGATTATATTGCTGCAATAGAAGTAATCTATGCTTATCGGTTGCTGCGTAGAATAGCGTATCACTTACAACTTTGTCATAAATTCATTCCTCATTTCTATCGAATAATTAGTATACATAATTGTTCTAATGGTGTTGTTTTTCGTGGTTTTAAAATTCTACCATGTTTCGTTGAAGAACATCTTTTATTCGAATTTATTCATTTACGTAAACATTGTCATTTTTACTAACGGAATATCACTTAACTTCAAATCTTTTTTTTCTAAATAGTGTGAATGATACTTTTGTTGATAATGTGTAGCCCATTTTGTAGTTTTTTTTTGGTAGTGAAAAAGATGCGTACGATTGATAAAAATGATGTCCCAGAAATTCTGAAGTAGTTGTAAAATACATTGTTCTACCATTCAACAAAAGCAAGGTCTTTGAAATTTTGGCAGATTATCCAAGATACTTAGTACAACATTACTACACAGTTTCAGGTTGATAAAGATGTGTGGTGAGTGTGAATATGAGTAGGATACAACCGTATCTTCAAGATTCGATATTTATTAAAGTTAATTTTGATTATAAACAGAGTAAAATATGAATAAAATCTGTATTGTCTTGATTTCAGCCACAGACCAAACCAATTATTAGGTCGACAATGTGAATGAAGACAAAATCTTTGGCCACCGTTCAATGAATGAGCAAATAAATTAGTTTTTTCGTTTCTACAAATAAATAAGATGTTATAGATTGTTACTTTAAATTCCTATGTTTAAGAATAGTTGATCGAAGACTTTTTGTAGTTCACTGTAAGTTTTGACATTAGATGATTAAAAAAAAATCAATAAAAAATATCAAAACATATTTGTTTAATTTTTACGGTAAAAAAAATCAGCTCTGTATGATAGATAACTCTCTAGTTCATATTTTAATTTATCTTCCAAGAAAACTCATTTTGAAGTGCATCTTGAGGGTGTGAGTGTGGTTATAGAAAGAACTCAGATCTTCAACGTTTGTTCATAGTTCATTACATGCTTCATCGGTTGCATTCTCTGCTTTAACTTGTGATTTTTGGATACATCTGTTAGATTTTTGTTTGATAATATTTTATACTAGATCATTAGTATTAGATCAAGACTCTATAACTTGGTTATTAATATAATTCAGTATTAAGTGCTTAACTAGAGTATACGACTAAAGTAGTTTGGAATCAGCTATGAACAAATAGCATTCAACAATGTATTAAAAAGACTCAAACAGTATATCAACATTATGTATCTTTGTATGATTAGATTGTTATTTGTATGATAAAACATCTATCCTTCTACTCTTCCTATAAATCTACGAAAACTTATTCTGACTGTAAACTCAAAAGAAAAATACGATATGTAACACTCATTTATCATTTGTAGTGAGCGTCATCTATACATGGATATATGTAATAGATAAAATGTGTACACCAATGATTTTTTGCCTCTTCTGTGTTTCTATCGATTGGCGGCAGAAAGATCAGAAGGAAAGATGTCGACAAAAAGTGAAAAGGATAATATGGGAAGGAAAAAATGTCGAACAGAAAAATATCGAATGGGTGAAATGCAAGGGGGAAACGGCGGATTCCCGGGATTCCGAATCCCATGGGAATCCCATGGGAATCCTGGGAATCTTGGGAGTCCCATGGGAATCTTGGGAATCCCATGGGAATCCCATGGGAATCTCGGGAATCCAATGAGAATCCCGGGAATCCCATGGGAATCCTAGGAATCCAGGGAATCCTGTGCTTAAGAGCCATCAATAGATAAAGTAATCATCAAAAATAAACAGGCCAAACATACTAGTGATGACAATGATGACAAAGAAGTTGACTCAGAACTTGGAGAATTAGAACAAGACTCTCAAAATCAAGGGGGAAACGGCGGATTTTTGGTATTCAGAATCCCTGAAAATCCGATGAAAATCCCTGGAGTACAATGGGAATCCCGGGAATACAATGAAAATCGAGTCTATGGGCTTTTTTATTTCAAACTGAATTCTAAAATCAAAAAAACCACACCAATTTCTTCCGAATCAAACTTTTCTCGCTTGATACTACGTAGTCTCACTAAAAACCCTTAGTCCCCCCCAGTCCTGCAAAGTCCCCCTTAGTCCCCCCCACAAAAAGCTTAGTCCCCGCTTAGTCCCCTGTGCAGGGAACTAAAGCATATAGTTCACAAAACCACAAGCACACCCTCACCCTCACTCGCGCGCCCACACCCGCACCATGGGTGTGGGTGTGTGTGTGGGTCCCAGACCAACACCCACACCCTCAGTCACCCCCTCCCCCTCACTCCTAGACTCACGTTTCAGTTTGAAATGAAGTATTATTTTTATTTGATAAATTCAGACTGAAATTAAATAGCCCATTGTATGTGAAAATCCCAGGAGTACATTGGGAATCCTGGGAGTACGATATATTTTATAGTGGTATCCATAAATCTTCAAGAGGTTTTTAGTGGAAATACTCGTAAGTCTTCATGGTCCCTCTTATGGAGCATCTATAAGTTGTCAAGGGCTATCTTATTAAGGTAGTCATGAGTCCTCCAGAGCAGTCTTATGGAATACTTATAAACCTTAATGGCCTATCCCATGGGATGTCCATAAGTGATCAAGGGCCAACTTATGAAAGTACTTATATGTCGTCATCACCTATCCAATTAGGAGCACAAAAGTCTTCAAGGGCTATCATATTGAGATGTTCATAAGTCTTTACAACTTATCCTTTGAGGCACTCACGAGTCATCATCACTTATCCCGTTTAAGTATCTATAAATTCCCATAAGCTCTCCCATGGAGATACTCATAAGTCGTCATGGGCTATGCTATAGTGCATATATAAATCGTCAATAGCTGTTCTTTGAGAGTGTTCCCAAGTCATCATAGCCTACTCTTTTAAAGGATACATAAGCCCTCAAAAGGTACCCTATGGGACTAATGATATTTCCTTAAAAGCTGTCTCCCAGAGTCGTTATAAATAGATATGTGACAGCACCAGTTCTATCCTCTGAGCTGATGCTGGATGGTCAGCTCTCGTTCGCATAAGTCGAGGCTTTCCAATAGATATCTGATTTGAGTCTCACAAGGTGTAGAGCTAAGGCTCTCATGTGCCCAATACAGAACGAATTTCTGTTTAAAAAGGAACTCAAAGTTGATCCAAGTTTGGCGGACGAAATTCCCTCGATATAATTCTTATTGCGAAGGAAAATGACTCCATCATGTAACACAATTATGTTGGTCTAAACAATAGTCTACTTTTCTTCTTACAATATAAGAGTTCGTATCGATAAATGAATTGATTGTTCTTATTCGGATAAAACATAAGTTGTCACCAACAAAATAACAAATTCAAAGAGACCTGTCTGCATTCCGTGTTTTTTGAACTCCTGATGAACTCTGAATCCAAAAACCAATAACAAGGAGAAAAGCATAACAAATCTACGGCACTCAAGGAATCCACGGAATCCAAGAAACTCGAGAAAATCCATAGTATCCAAGGACTGAAGAATTAAGAAATCAAAGAGACACAAACAGTTATCTTGTTTTTTTAGTGAGATTCTCGATGGTACAAGGATTTGATATGGAGCAAAGTGTGAAGAATACTATAAGGCATTATATGATCCTGATATGATGCTGCTCTTCTGTAGATGGTATTGTTGGCGATCGGACAATCCGTCGCAAACACTATGTGGAGAACACATTATCGCATGGACATTGAGTCGCAAGATAATTAGTCGTCAACAATCAGTCGTGTAATAAAAAGAACAAATAATATGTGCAAAAATATTCTCTTCCATTGCGATGAACTGTTGACGACTAATTGTCACGCGACTAAATCTCCATGCGGCGATATGTCCACGACGAATTCTTCCGCCACCAACAATATCACCTACAAGAGAGCAACAACATATGAAATATCATATAACCTCGTATAGTATTCCCCACATTTTATACAATATCAAGCTCTTACACTGCCGAGAATTTAACTAAGGAAACAAGATAACTGTTTATACCTCTCCGTTTCCGTAAATTCTTCGGCCCTTGGATACTATAGATTGTCCTGAGTTTCGTGAAATCCTTGGATTCCGCGACTTTCTTACGTTCCGTGGATTCTGTGATTCCCTTGACTTCTGTGAACTCATTGGATATATCACTGTTCTACAGTTCGTTACCTATTATGCTTCACTAAAGGGCTCTTCTCTTTCTTATAATTCGTTCTTAGATTCAGAGTTCCTCGAGAGTTCAGCAATCACGGTACTCGGACACTGCTGTAAAAATCAATTAGGAAAGGTTTTTTCTATTATTGTAAGGGCAATATGATCATTCGGAGCATATGAAAGAGAGTCCATACAAACCTCATCATGGACTTGAACAACACTATATTTTGTCCTTAAATAGTAGAAAAAACCTTTTCATATCCTTTTTTATACCTAAATTTCATATACTTTGAAATCCAACTAACTTGCTATGGATACGCTTCCAGTGCGGAGTATTTTAAATTTGTTAGTTCAAGAGTAATAGGCTTTACTTCACCTAAATAAGATCAATCAATTCGCTTATCAGTATAAGTCCTTCCATTGTTAAAGCAAAACTCAAGCACACGACCATTAAGTTGTCTTTTAAACCAGTGTTTCGTATCAAATTCAGGTCGTGTTAGTGGGTGACGTGCGAATCACGCGATAATTACAGTTTTGCTCGCTGTGCATAGAACCTTCTCAAAACCTATGACGACTAACGCTAGGTATCTCTTGAACAGTTAACGATATCTGAGTCCCTTCACGAGATAGTCCTTCAAGAGTAACCAAAACTACGTGAAGATACTGCTTAAAAAGTTAGTGATAGGGAATCTCGCTACGCCTTTGTGACTTATTGGTATTGCATATAGGCAGAACTCGAAGATTTATAGCAAGCCGTATAAAAAAATGCCTCAGAACTTATGGTTATCCCATCAGATAGGTCATCAACGCCTATGGCACGCGGATAGAAAAGACCGTGAGAACTTATAAGTTATCGCATAGAACAGACTGTGAGAACTTACAGCTATTGGCACAGGATAGGCCTTGATAACGTATAAGTATGTTCATGAAACACCCCTTTAGCTTATATGGATATTCTATCGGACAAGCCATGAAGACTTGTGGGCACCTTGATAAAATGGGCAATGTAAATTGATAGATGCCCCATAGAATATCCCGTGAGGTATTAGAAGTACTTGCATAAATTTGCCATTGAAGATTTATAGGCACCGGTGTTGGATAGATCTTTAGGATTTATATGTATGCTCATAGTATAGCCCTTAAGCTCAGATGGGTACCTCATACATTGGTCTTGAAGATTTATGGGTGCCTACATGGAAGAGACCTTGGAGTCTTATAGATACCACTATACAAACTGCCATAAGGGCTGATATATATTTCCACAGAAAAGGCGATGATGACTTATAATATCCCATAGCATAACATTAAGGACTTATAAATACTTCATATAATAGTGCTTCAGGATTTATAGCTATCTGCATAGATTAGGCCTTGAAGACTTATGGACACTCCACAATAAAGGCGACACCAATTGGTTTGTACTTTCATAAGATAAACCATGAAGATTCATGCGTACCCCATAGGAAGGCTCCTGAAGACTTACAATCACTCCATAGAATGGTTCATGACTATTGATCGTATCTCTATTGGATTGATGTTGAGATTTCAAGAGTATTTCGTGAGAGACGTAATGAGAACTTATGGGTGCCTTCTTAGGACTTGCCTTCAGGATCTTTTAATGTACACCAGGTAATCCTAGGAAACTATGAAACAGCTCATATGAAAAGTATTAATGACCGATTCTAGCTTCCGTGAGCCGGTCCTATCACACACCTAATGGATACATGTGGGTTAGAGGCACCTTCGAAGTAGCAATACAAATCTAAGAAATGAAATGATCAGTGGTTCAGAGTACGATAAGAATCTCGGCAGTACAGTGTAAACCCTGGGAGTACGATGAAAATCCCGAGAGTACAATGGAAATCTCGGGAGTACAATGGGAATCCCGAGAGTACAATGAAAATCTCAGGAGTACATTGAGAATTCCGGGAGTACGATGGGCAAGACGATGGGAATCCCGGGAGTACGAAATCCGCCGTTTCCCCCTTGAGAAACACTGTCTGAAAGCAGTGGCCAACAATCCTACATCTTTTGGTCAATCGCAAAATTAAGAAATAAAAGAGTTATGTTAATAAAAACAGTAAATTAAAGAAAGTTGGATCTTCTGATTTATTGTTTTATAGTTTTCTGTTATTTTTAGATACAATGAGGAACCCGCAAGTATGGTGGAAATTCCGGAAACGTTTTGGAGAATCCTTTAGGAATCCTGGAAATCCCATGGGAATCTCGAGAATCCCGTGGGAATCCAGGGAATCCCGTGAGAATCCAGGGAATCCCGGGAATCCCGTGGGAATCCAGGGAATCCCGTGGGAATCCTGGGAATCCTATGGGAATCCTGGGAATCCTGGGAATCTTGGGAATCCCGGGAATCCGGAATCCGCCATTTCCGCCTTGGTGAAATGTCTTAAAGAAAAATGTCGAAAAAATATATTGATGTGAAAAATAATCAAAAAGTTTTGTAGAAAATAGTGACTATAGAAAGCTGATTTATTGTGTACGTTAATACTAACATATGGTAATAGAAACAAAACATAAGTCAGAAGATAAAAAAGAAAAAATTAAAAAATATTATTTTTCTCATTTTTCAACCGTAAATGATAAACAATCATAAATACGAGGAACAGATTTTTTGTTTATTTTTTTCTTATTTTTTAACTTTTTCAGGAAATTCACGAGCTTTAATATTTTCTTTCTCTGGAGGTTGATTATGATCATCAATTATTTTAGTTAATTTGCTATTGAAATCTATAGAAACTTTAGAAGAACACCCGTTAAATGTAAATTTCTATTATTTAGTAGTAATTGTTGTTTTTTTTTGATTTGAACATATATATTCATTTGTTATTAGCAAATGTTTTTCTTTTTTGTCAATTAATAAATGAAATAGTTGGTGATTTTAGTTGAATTTATTCTGTTGAAGATGCGGTAGCTGTAGCCATAGTAGTAAGACTTTAGTTATATAATTATTGTTTGCCGTTTTTGTTCATTTTATCTGCATCAAGTATTAATCATCACTGTTACTAGTGCTGGAAAATTTAGACTAGTAGAAATTATAGGAAAAGAAAACATGAATTATTTGTGTTGCGAGTGAATGACCATTTATTGGAGGTATCACTATTTCCTTTATTTCGAATTTTGACATTTTTTTCATGCTAAAATTTATTTTTCGACTTTTTTCCTTTTCTATATTTTTTTTTCGACATATTTTCTTTCGATCTTTCTACTGCACAAACTTGTATTTGGTGTATATATTCTTAGAGAATACCTCAAAAATAGTGCATTTATCTTATTGCATTGGCCACATGTACTTATTGAAGATGAACAAGATTCAGTATGATAATTGATAAACAAAGTTAAATTAAATGTTTAAAATGAAAAAATTATCAAAACAAGATTTATCACCATCGAAAACTTATCCAAATTGGTTATTTATGAATATATTAAAACAAACGAAAAAAACTATCCGAACAACAAAAACATAGTCACATTTCAATTAATCATCTTTTAATTGTTTTACAAGCAGATTTAAGTACAAAATTAAGTTTTGTTTATGTTGATTTACGTAAAAAATTAATAGAAGAAATTATTAAACGAATAATACAAAATGAAAATGTTACTTTTTTCAAAACTGAACAAGTATTTATTATCAGAAAGAAGATTTTAATAAAAATTTATTTCAATAATTTGTCTTTCTAGACATATCAAGCATTAAAAAAAAAATGATTTCGATTTAGTTGCAAATGCTGAAGTAGAAAAATTAGATCTTGTTCTTTTATGTCATAAAGAAATTTATCATTGAATTCAAGTTGTTTTTTTTTATTATAATGAACAAAAATGATTTGGTTGTAATCCAAGTATTAGTAAGTGCTTTATTTTATTATTCAGTTTTTAAATATAAATCGTTTTCTTTTTTATAACAGTATTGAAAAAAAAAGATTATTGAAAATTTGAAACAACATATTTTTTATCAAGATGTTTAATACATTACTATAGTGCTTAATTGCAGATATGGAAGCATTAATTGGTAAGATCTATTATATTATTTTTCTTTTATTCTTTTTAAAGATTAAAGTTTTAGTACACAGAAGTACATTCCATATAGTAGAAATTAATTAAACAAATCGAAGTTTATTTAATGTTACTTTTCTGACATTTTTTTTTACAACTCTGATAGTTTTTCGAAGAAAAATAATTAGTGAATGCTTGAATCAAGGTTTTTGTGGCTTCTACTTTCAATGATAAAAATCGAAACTAAAAGTCGTCGAGGACAAAGCCTCTCGTAGGAAGAGAAGAGAGCGTCGAACGACATAACGTATTCAGATCTCTTGTGAAATCAAATGAAATATATAATGAGAAGATAGTAATAATGAAAATAAATAATCCAGCGGCATTAAAAAGTTTCTTACCAAACTGCAAAATAACTAAGAAAGATCTTTTTTCATATGATTGAAAAAATTTGGAACATAACTGTCGTCTATGAGAGATTTTTCACTTGTTGATAAGTTTTTCCCTTGAATATCACTGTTATGATTTCAAACTCTGTAATTTAGATTAGAATAATAGTAGTTAGCAAACGATAATAAATCAACTTTAATTTCTCTATGTTTATACATACAATCTATCATAGAAAATTTATTTTTCTCAATTCGATAGAATAGTAAATTAAATGATGATTAATACTTTAGCTACAACAATTCATAGTAGTAATCTCTTAAATTGATTTTGAAAGACAGCGAATGTTCAAATGGTGATGTTATTTTGTTTTTTATTGATAGAAAAGTAAAAGATAGATATTTATCCAATGTTTTTAAAAAAATTTTCAATCTTGATGAAATATTTTTAGTTGCAACGAATGCAGTAAATTTATGTGATTGATATTACTTAGGGTATACCAAAAGTTCTGATCACAGTTTTTAAAATTTAATAAAGCAATAAATATTGAATATTTTACTAAGGCAGTATATAGTATAACGTCTCGTCTTTAATAATATATAGAGCAACTCTCTCTTAGACTTAGTTCTAACATCCTTTCAGACTAAACCTATAGTATTTATAGCCAAGAAAAGATCATGCCAACATAAAACCACAATACAGAAACGAAGAGACATTCGTTATTTTATTTTATTAAATGCTCAAAATAATCACCATTATTTTCGATACAAAGTTTCATTCTTTCTAACAGTTTATCGAAAGTCTTTTTAAACTCGTTTATTGGAATATTCTTCACTATGGTGGAAACCTCTTGAGCTAATGATTCTTCGTTTGTGTGATCCGTCAACTTGTTCTTGATATAATCATTTAGCCAAAAGTCACACGGTGCGAGATCTGGTGAATATGGTGGATGTGGAATGATTTCGATTCCTTCCTCCATTAAATAATCAATAAAATCTGGATGAGTATGAGGAGGACCATTATCATGAAGCATTTTATATGTAGTACGTGATGACTTTTCCTTTTTTCTTATTTCATTGATAACAGGTATAAGACAATTATCAATATAGTAGTCATGATCGATTGTCTTGCCCTTATCTACTTTGTGTATGAGAAGAGAACCAGTGGATTTGAAGAAGAAGCAAAATAGTGTTCTAGGTTCAAATCTATTCCGACGAACAATGGTTCTTGGTAGTTCATTTTCGCCAACCCAAGTAGCATTGCTTGACTTTCGACCAATCTGCCTGTGATAAATCCATGTCTCATCACCAGTAATAACATCACATAAATGCCATGTTCCATTTCTAAATTTCTCTAAATTTTGACGACAAATTCTAAGTCGTTTTTGTTTTTGTTCGTCAGTAAGTTGATGAGCAACCCAACGTGATGTAACTTTTCTCATCTTTAGACGATCATGAATAATTCGTTCTATTGTACCACGTGATAGATCAGTCTCACCCATAATATCATCATAAGTTGAGTGTGGATCATCTTCGATAACTTGTCGAACGCGTTCAACATTTTCATCTGTAAGTATCGAAATCGGACGACCAGATCGAGGATCATCAGTGACATCGTCTCTTCCTTCACGAAAACGTTTCGCCCATCTTCTGACTGTTGGATATGATGGAGCATCAGGTCCCAATGCCTCTGTAAGTTCGTCAAAGATTGTTTTTGAATCTATTCCCAAAATAGCTCGAATTTTGATATAATATCGATTGAATTCATCAGTCATGTTTAATGTCTTCTTTTAAGATTGAAATCAAATTCTATTACGATTTTAAGTCGAGTACGGTACAAATGAACTAACAGCGAACGACCTCTCATTTATATATACTATCGAAATGTAATATTCTAGAACATGACGTCATAAAACGTGACGAGAGAGTGACCCATAGAAAGTTCCAGAATGTACCTGACCATTGAACAAGAATTAATAATATTTGCATTGTCTGTAAAATTATAGATTTAGTCTGAAAGGATGTTAGAACTAAGTCTAAGAGAGAGTTGCTCTATACCCATGTAACCATTTTTATGGCTTGTGACGCGTTTCTGAGCGT
>CAJNOP010002804.1:0-15686 GCA_905250075.1 Rotaria sp. Silwood1
TAGTAGTTTTTTCTGTAATATTATTCCTGATTGAGGTAATATGACTGTGTACCTATAACATTCTTTTTTTTAGGAATTAAATAGAATCAGTTTAGGTCATATCTTATGTGATCCTTCAATAAATGCAACAGTTAGATCTTTAGCTCGTGCTGCACACGGTGAAAAAGTATCATTAAACGATTTGGCTCCAGGAGAATTTGATCTTCTTTTGGGTAAGATGAATAAAAAAATTCAATGATTATTTTAGTATTTCAAATCTATATTTTCAAGTTATTTTTTGCTCGAATTCATCAATTAACTGTTGTATCTGTGCTTGTTGACAGTCAATTAATCAAGAACTCTTTACAAAAAATGAAGCATGACATCAAGAAGAGAAAATCCTCGATTAGATCATCCGTTACTTTATCAAAACAAGAACTTCGATGATAGTTCAACGCTTATCATCATTGAATAACGAGGAAAATTATGACTACGACAATGAAATTTGAAATATAGCTTTTTGGTGCTCGTTTTCTCTTTTATTTTTGTCTAACTTTTTGCTCTTTATGTGAAATCGATGTATATTTTTATTACTTTTTGTTTACGCTTTTGTGTATTCATTTGAACCTCATAATAAAAATATAATAGTAACGAAGGAAAAGAAGCACATTAATGTAAAAACGCCTTATTTGTATCACAAGAATCAATATGGAACCTCAAGAAAAAGATTCAGGCAAGAATTCAAGAAACAAGAATCATGTAAGAATGGCAAGGAAAAAGAATCAGTCAAGAATACAAGAACACAAGAATCTTGTCTGGCGTTGCATTTCTTGCCTCGCCAGGCAAGATTCGGTCTACACGAATCTTGTCAGAAGTTCAAGATCTGTTTTTTCAGGCAAGAATCTTGTGTAGAAGGAATGGCAAAAGAATCTTACCTGATAACCAAGAAAAATAAGAATCTGGAAAGAACGATGTCAAGATCGTCGACTAGTGATAATAATAGAGAGTAAAAGTAAAGAAACGGTCTTTTATGTTACCAATATAGAAAACTGACACATACAAAGTAGAATTTTCGATATTATTAATATAGAAAAATAAAAGATAAAATTCTTCGTATTACCAATGTAAAAGATAAGGAATTTAAATCAGCATATTCTAATTATATTATTACAAGTGACCAATAAGACGTTATACTAACTTTTTCTATATCGTCTAATTTTCAGTTATAGAAATAGAAATGTATTCAGATAGTACTACTCTGTATGATCGTCATTATCAATGACTAATTCGTCCATAAAATGGAGAGATACTTCTTTTACAGTAGAAATTAGTTAGATACTATTAAATCTTCACTTTTGAACGGATCTGAAATTTTCTTTTGATCGATCTATTTATTCTTTAATGTTGACTCCAGCATCAATATAGTATATTACACATTAGATTTTATCTAATACTAATAGTTCGATTATATAATTAGTTTATTATTTGGTGAATTTTCTTTTTTATTTCTAGATTAAATGGGTATTCTTTTTTATTTTTAGATTAGATAAATTCGAAACTTTTTTAGATTAAATGAATTAATTTTTTTAGATTAAATAAATGTTATTTTTTTAGTTTTAGATTAAATAATTTTTATTATTTTTATGTTTAGATTAGATAAATTTATTTCTAGATTAAATAATTTCTTTTTAGTTTTAGATTAGATATAATTCGAAATTTTTTAGATTAAATCAATTAATTTTTTCTTTTAGACTAAATAAACCTTCAGTTTTTTTTAGATTATTCAAAGGAAAATAAAAGCGAAAAGTATTAATTTTTTCATCTTTGTAAGATTGAGAGTGTGTATGTAGATTGCAAAATTAAAACAGAATTCGGTGATAACCCACATAGTATAGGATTATGTACGATCGTTTACGAAGGTCGTTGCACGTTGTATTTCGCCGTATACGATCGTTTACCACTTTCGTATGCTCGTCCTGGGAGTATGTATCCATCTCATTAGTCGACAGGACATGATCGCCAAAGTAATAACATGGATCGTTTTTCCAACAAAACGAAGTTTCAATTGTAGTCTCTGATTTTAATTTTTATCTCCACATGAAACTATTTTTAGATTATTTGAAAACTTCTCAGAATGTCTGAAAATCAAAGTTCTAACGATTCCAGCAACAGTTCATTCGATGATCGTTCTGAAAGCATGTTATCACCCGTTGCTCGTTTTTGGATGCTTCTTCCATTTGATATACTATCTATTTTATCCACACTAATTGTCCTCTTTTATATTGCTACCAATAGAAAAACACGAAGAAGTATGAAAAATCATGTTCTGGTCATTGTGCTTGGTCTTGGTTTGACTATTCAATTAATTGACGTCCCATTCTATCTCCACTACCTTGTGCACTCTGCCGTTATTTCAGCAAATCCATCGACTTGTCTAATTTGATATTTTGTTGATGTTGGTTTGTACAATGGAGCAATTATTCTTATGGCTTGAATGGCTTTTGAACGATATATTATTGTATTTCATGATCAATGGATATCCACAAGAAAAAAAACGAATTATTACACATTATATACCATTATTTTTGATTACTTTATACATTTTTGCCTATTATATATATTTTTATTTTTTTATCCATGTGAAAATGTCTATGATTATACAGATTTATATTGTGGTTACTCTGCGTATTATCTAAATAACGGAAATTTATATCCATGGGATGTATTTGCTAATAGTATTATACCATCGATTCTTGAACCATTTATTACTTTGGGTTTCCTTGGTCGAGTGATCTGGCAGAAACATCGTACACGTCAACCCATTCAATGGCGTAAACAACGAAAAATGACAATTCAACTATTGGCATTATCCGTTCCGAATTTTTCTCTCAATTTTCCCCTCAGTGTTATTTATATTATTCATTTATGTGGCTTTCCGTCGAACATCGGAGCTGGTGCGATAGCATACATTTATTTTTTCTGCTATTTCCTTACTTTTATATTTTCTTTCATTTGCCTGGTCTCCGTAATCAACGTTAAAAAATTATTTCGAGAAAAACTACTACATCGACGATCAAGACCAGTCACTGGATTCATAGCAACTGTTAAGACAGACGGCTACAGACCCATCATAACCACTCACATTTGACTTGCATATTTTTTTATTTGAATATTATTTTCGATTTTGGCAATGAACAATTAGGAATCATTTTATTCTTTTGATGTTGTTTTTCGCTTGAAAATAAACTTCAACTATAAATGAAAATCACATATAATAAGTAACAAATTATAAAGTTAATATCGTATTTTCATGAATGATTCCAACGCTGAGTGATTTCATTATCGCTGAATAAACTTCAAAAGACGTCTGATTTGTAACAGGTATTATAATAAAAAGGATTAAATTAGTTGTACAAGAAGTAATTTTCTTAATTTTATAATTCACTCTCGTGAAGCAATGGATAATATTTGGGTTTAACTATGAATACAGATGCATATCTGTGCAAATATGACTGTCTTTTATGTTTCTCTTCAATAAGAATCATATACCTATATTCTACCTTGGGTCACAGTCACAAATTCTGTTCACAGTATATATTGGAGGAGAAAGCTTTACTCTACACAAGAATTACTTTAAGTACTAGTTTGCATCATCAGTACGGTTTGTATCACAAGTTATTGCAGCCTATGTTCTTTAAGTTTAGTAGTGAATGAATAAACGCTATAAAGACAATACATAAGACAATCGTAATTTTCTTACTGTGTCAAATCCTAAAGTATTATTTATCAAGAGTTGAAATGTAAACTCATACCGAAAAACAAGTGCAAGCAACCGTAACCCTTAGTTATAACTATTCGTATATTATCAAACTGCAAAAAGAAATTCTTTCATCACACAGTGTTGATGACAGTTCTGTTTTGGGTGAGACTATGGATGAACCTTCATGAAATGTTAATTAAAACCACATTCACGTCTAATTTGTAGATTCTCAACAGATTCTCCAAACTTTCTGTTCTTATAGACTGTATTTTATTGTAAGCGTTTTGTTAAAACAGAAAATTTAATTTCATTCGGATCTACTTTTGCTTGGAATCGCTCTCCAAATGGAAAAGGAGCATATCGTCCAGTATCAATAAAACCCTGCCGTAAACGCCATTCAATTTGATTTCGTTTGCTGCATATTATATACGAATACATTCGTTGTGCATTGAAAATTTCTTTTGCAACTCTCTAAAAAAAGGATTAAAATGTTACTTTTTTTACTCAATTAATGCAGCTCATTTTTCAAGCTTACTATGACACCATTGTACAATAATGTACCAACGCCACGGCTCTGATAATCAGGATCTACAGCATTAAGACCCAATTCAAAAGACAAATCCTGTCTTTCTTCATCACCAATCTGCAGATTTTTGTCATGAATACTAATTTTACAACAACCGACAATCTTGAGTCCCGAAGTTGGTTTTAGTTTTGCGACAAGAAGAACGTTATGCTGCTCATCATCAAGTAACTGCTGAAGTTCTTCGGATGTAATTCGTGCACCTATCAATAAATGTTGTTCACCGATCCAACCAGAGTAACTTTCTCCAGATGAGGTTGCTGAAGGTTTACCTCTATCAGCCCAACTAATTATCTTGCATAAATCTTCTACATCATTTGTGATGCAAAGTATAAGTTAACATCAGCATGTGAAGAATCATCAAAAATTTGCCCTTGTCGAGTACTGTTAGCATTACTCATCATGTAAAAGGTAATACGTAAGGCAAGAATACAATGGTACTATGTCTATGTTGTATAATACCGCAAAACATTTAACAATAAAAATCAGCAATATGAAGGAGACAGATAAGGAAAGAAAAAAAAACTGCTTACAACACATAATATTGCATCATCCTCTGATCCTTTGTTAATCATGACGTTGCTGTATGTGAGTTAGTTTTTTTTTGTTATATATGTAATGCAATGAGATACTTCTCTTATCTCCAAAAAACGATTAATAGGAAAATTAAAAAGGTGGTAATCGACCTTCGCCTCGCTGTCATACTCTTAATTCACTCAAAATTGACGAATAGTTAATTATTTCACGTTGGCTTGAACTCAGATTGTGCGTACCAGTCACAAAAAGAAACGTAATCCATTATTACCATGATAACTACATAATACCTACATTTATTTTTATTGTATTGATTTGGATTGAATTGAGTTAAGTAGTTTTGAATCGTCGAAATCAGTCTAAAATAGAAAAAGATTAGTATTTGATTCAATACATTGAATGATTTTACATAGAAAATCATTCATATTTATAGGTAAAGAAGTGTATTTTTTTCGTCAAACAGTGACGAATAGACGAAATTAATCACACATATCTCTATGTATGTGTATGGATAATATTTAATTGACATACACAATCGCTGTATTATTGGCCGAGGAGAGCAGAAAAGAAAATAAATAATTTCTTTTTTTGCCGTGACCTGTATGTTATTTTTATCCTACTCTCTCTTTCAAGCTCATTTATGTCTACACGAAGGAAACGATAAACATGTTTCTATTTTAAAAAGAAAGGTAATACTAAGATGCACAAATTTCTATTTTTATATCACATAAATATGTAATCTATGTAGGGATAAAGAAAATATAATAAACAGTTAGAGTAAATTGAAGAAAAGAAATAAAAGATATGAATGGTGATTTGAGAGAAAAATAAATGAGGAAACCTCGGATTTAAATCCGAGTGTTATGTGTACTTCAAAAAGTCAAGAAACGATTCCTTAACCCAATAACTTTTGTTCAGAATTTTCAAAATCTGACTTCAGATTTGGATTCACCGACCCCGATTTACTTTCGTCAACCTTTATATAATTTCGTTATTTTCTTAAAAAACCCTTCCTTTCATCCAAAAAATGGAGTTCAAAATTTTCAAAATCTGACTTCAGATTTGGATTCCTCGACCCCAATTTGCTTTCGCCAACCTTTATAAAAATATCGCTATTTTCTCAAAAAACCCTTCCCTTGGCCCAAAATTTTCAGCTAAATTTTTAATGCTTTATATACCATTTTGTAGTTCGTGAAATTCTCTATCGAACGGTGTATAATAGTTGGGGTTTCATTTGACTATGATAGGAAAAGTGTTTTACGAATGTGGAGATAGGTCGATTTTCCTATAGGCAGCCTTAGGGTAAAATGGGTATTTTTTCAATAACTCAGGAACGGCTCGGCCAATTCTTCTCATCTTCGAACTCGACCGAGATATTGTTGAGACTAAACTGTGTAGAAAATTTCATCGCGATTGGACTCTCCTTTCAAAAGTTATCGTGTTAACGGCCGGACGGACATACTGACCGATTCTAGAGTGTACTCACTTTTTGAGTACACAAAAAGAAGACGTGTAATAATTTTCAGATAATTTTACATAAAATTGAGAACGAAAATTTTTAATCAATAAAAGAAATGAAATGAAGATAGATCGAATCGTTTATAGAAAGTTCTTTTTTTTGGAAAGACTTTTAATTAATTTTTCGAACGACAACACACCCATGCACCGTCTGTCCATTGACAACTATAGGAAAATGATACGCATATCTAGACGACAAAGCTTTCTTATTGACCTTGCAATTATAGAAAAATAAGAATTCTTGTCCTGTGACGAAAGCAAATAATATTTTATGATCATTATGCAACAAGTAAACGATGATAACATTATCATGAAAATCATATTGAAATAATTGCTCTTTCAGAATTATATAATCGACCGATTGAGGTTTACGAATATAGTATAGTTTAATATGAAACATTAAGAAGAATTGAATAATCTAATATGTATCTTTCTGTTGTTATTAATTCGTTTGAATTTTCATTGTGGTGTTCATTCTAAATTCAATAATTGATCCTTGGATTTCCTGATCTTGAACCAGAAGTATATAATTTATAACAATAAATTTATTTTTAATACATATAAATTTATTCTCTCTTATTTTAGCGTGCCCAAGAAGCACTCATACAAACGACGTTGTGGCAATCTGAAGAGAATCATATTTACAATGATTATGTGATATTAATCAACAACATAAAGATAATAGAATGGTTCGTTACTGAATCAATACAAAGTTCATTAAGAATTTTGTATTGTCTTAGATTCTTATTAAGATTTTACGATGAAGATTTTTTTTTTAAAGTAAAAATGACAGATAAATTATTGAACATCTTTTCGAACTCTTCAAGTATTAGGTAGGAATTCTTAAGAAATTCACTCAGAAATTAAATAATTCTGCAAAAGATAATAGGAATTCTTTCAAATATGAATAGATAAAAGATTATCTGTATGATCGATGAACTTAACTCAAATTCTAAAAATAAATACAAATAAAATTTTTTTTCATGTTAGATGGTTTACCAAAAAATCTATTACCATCAAATTATGAATGTGATCCTTCGTCAAATTCTGGTATATGCTTTAAATTTAAATCTTTTATTTTGTATGTAATATTCAATATTTTAGATCTCGATGATGATTCCTTAATGCGACAAGTTCTTGCCATATCTCAAATTGAATATGTTGAAATATTAAAGAAATAGCAAGAACCTCCGAAATCAGATAGTCTAGAAGAATCCTCATCATCATCAGACACACATCTTTTGTAGAAAATATTTTTCTTTGTTAATTTATATTCTACTCGTTCTATCCTACTGATATTTTTGAAAAAAAAGCAATATAAAACGTATACGAACAGGTAATACGTGTGATACATGTTGAAGATTTTTGTTTCCTTTTTTTCTTTCTCATTTCTCTTGCGTTTATGTCAATTATAATGATGAGATATGGTCGAAGTTAACACGTGAATAATTTATTCAACGTTGAAAACAACTAGAAAAACATGTTGAATAACTAAGAAATACGATTAGTAAAAGAATTGACAATGAAACAAATGAGCAAAAAACAATAAATCGATGAGGCTATTTAATTTTAGTAAATTTTCTAAACGATATATATTTTTAAACTGAATTACTTTTTTATCAATTTATTCTTTCAATTGTTCATCAAGACCATGTCTAGCTACCATAACAAAAGCAAAAGATTATATTTAACAAAAAAAAAAAATAATTTAATAGATATTTTACTTGGAAAAGAAAAAATAAACCTAATAACAATTATTCTGATTACATTGTCGAAGACGTTTAACATGCTTTTCAACATCGCCTAATAACATTGCAATTTGAAATTGTTTAGTGCAATCTAATTAATTTTGAAAACAAAAAATAAATTAATATAAATATCAAAAAAACAAAAACAAAATTTACATCAATGTTTCGACATTCCAGTGCTACTACAAACCTTGTTTTTTTCATCTTTTACAAAATGAAGTGCAACTTCAGGATAACCTTTTTTTTGAACATAATCAATTATACTTTGTTCAACTAATTTAGCTATTCGAACCATATGAGGTACCTAAAATAATTATTTTAATAATATAATAAATTTAATTACTTTATATTCAGTTGGATCAATATCTAATAAGCGTAGTTGAACTTCTCTATTCAAACAAAAAAACACTATTTCCTTTTGTTTTTTTTGTATAAATAGATAAATCAAATGTACGAATAATTCTATCATCACCATTAACAAGTGCATATTTAATATGATTTGATGTTGTATAAATAAAAACTTCCGAATCTCATCCTAAGCACCTGATTTAACAGGAACATTTTCTTGTATAATACATAATTGTTCAAGTTTTCGATTACAAATAACAAGTTGATGTTTAGCTAATAATGATAGTTAATTCATACCATTTGATCATATTGCAGATTTAGCTTTTCCTATTCTAACACTTGCTAATGAACGGTTTTTGTTGAGCATCACATAAACTAATATGATCATTTTCACGTATTACTAAAAGACCAGTACCAGCATAAAATATTTCTTGTTGAAATGTCAATTAACTTACGACATGATTTTTATCAAGAACAACAAATCGGTTTCTAGCAACTCATACGACATTTAAACCAGATGAACGACGATCTTCAGGAGCTAATCAATATATATAAAACAATATTAGAGATTTATTTAAATTATCAAATAATAACGATAAATATATTTTAATATATATTCTAAATGTCAGACAGATCATATTTATCATGATTCTTTCTTTTTGTTTTAATAGTTCAATATTCTTTTGCATTTTCAAAGGTCAATCAACAATTCTTTATTCATTTTTTTGTTATCTATCAATATTTTATAGTTTTCTTATCTTAATTTTATTGATTTACCTCAATTAAAAATAAATAAAATCTTACCATCTGGAATTTGTGACATGTGTTGTTAATAATATTGAATTTTCAGCTCGATTATATGATATTGAATAATATAGAGCACGTGGACCACTTTACAAGTTTTTATATTTTATTAATTAGAAAATAATAAAAATATAATTTACCTTTGTAATTGCATAAGTGGAATATCTTTTGATGTTGTGATTTCTAATCGTCGTAAATATTTTTCTTTAACATAATAAATAATATTTCTAACAACGGCATAAACTAGTCTTTCACATTCTAATTTAAAAACTATCCTTCCATTAACATGACCTTTAATATAAATTTAATGTCGAATGACTTTTTAAAATCCTAAATCAATCATTTTCATGTCTAAATGTATTTATTGCTACTCTAAAAGATTTAAAATAAAAAAAATAAATTTTTAAATAGATGATTTTACTTCAAAAATAGAAAAAACCTTTTTGTCATATTCCTAACTCGAATTGATTTATCTTCAACATTCGATAAAATAAAATCTTGTCTTTCATGAAAAATAACACAAAAAACATTATTAAAATATCCACGACATGTGTCAACTTCCCAAGTTTTATTTTCATTCATATGCCATTATTTAACAATACGATCATCAGTTGCTGTTACAATTAGTGGTAATGTTGGATGAAACGTTGCTCAATTTACATTACGATTATGTCCTTCCAAAACATGTTTTACTATGGCATCAGCCTAAATTATTTTATTTTTTAAGAACATGAGACAAAAAAGAATCAGAATCATTTCTATAGAACATAAATTTATTTCGATATTTTCTAATTTATATTAAAATAAATTATTTTTCTTTAATCTATAAAAATGATAATTATTGAAAAATAAAAATAAATATTAAAAACTCACTTGTCCAAATAAATCTAGTGTTACAATAGTACGTTGAATTTGTGATTGGATTATATCTGGTGTTGAATAAACATTTTTTTTCTTTAAACCACAAATATTCTAAACTCGAACAGTTTGATCAAGTTATGCTGATACAATAAGATCATCAGTTGGATGAAATTGTGCATACAGTCATAACACAAACACATTGTCTTGATTGCCAATTCCAAATACGAATTGTTTAATCATCACTTGCTGAAATTATCCATGAATATTTATGATGAAAAAATGTTATACGAATATAATCAAGATGATTCAATAATGTCAATAAACATTTACGTGTTTTATAATTCCAAACTTTTATTTAATAATCATCTCCACCACTAACAAAGAATGGTTGAGCATGATGAAAATGTATACCACGTACAGGACCATCGTGTCCATCAAATTTATCAATTAATGTTTTCATACGATAATCCCATAATTGAATAATAGTTGAATGAAGTGATGCTAATATCCATGGACGTTTACTGTGAAAGTTTAAACCTTTCACACATGCTGAGTACGATTCAAATGTAGTTAACATATCTAAAACTCAAAATTCACATATTCATTTCGCAACAGTGAATCATTATACTAGTACGAGTTCTTCAATTTAGATGTAAAATTAAAAATAAAGAAAAAAAGTGACTATTAAAATTGCAAATAAAATAAATCAAAATGATTGTGAAAATAACTGGAATGATGAGATAATATGAAAGTAATACAATTGATCCTTTTGCATAATAAAATAAAAATTCATCAATAATTTGCCAAGAATTTCGATCATCATCATATCGAATTGGACAATCATCATCTTAATGATTTTTCTTTTTAAAATATTTAATTAAATTAAAAGATATTAAAAAATACTTACATGTACGTTCTGCTTGTTCAAGTTCTATTTTTAAATCAGTTCCATCTTCTGCCGTATAACTTTGAGATGTTTGATTAAAACCACAAAATGAATCAGCTGATCTTGATCAATAAATTTTAAAATAATCAATTCTTTCATAAATTTGCATCATTACTAAAACTTGTCCATGAACAAACTTCATAAAGTCGATCTCGTTTTGAAAGATCATCATAAACATTTGACATAAATGATTTTAATTTTCTATATCTTAATATATTATGATGACGAGATTTAAAATCGAAACAAACATAATATGAAAATCATTCTCCTGTTGTAACTGATTTAATTAAATATTGTTGTCGACTTCTTTGTTGACAAACATGAAAAGTTTCTCTTAACCAATGCCGATTATTAATTCGTGCTATTTCATGTATATGTGTTGAATTAATTATTGTTTTTGCATCAATATTAGCTGTATTTATCCAATCACCAGTAAAATTAGCAGGAAAAAGACAAGTTGCCGTTGGAACTTCTGGAATCATGGCTGTTATGATAACTTTTTCTGGTTCATATGTTGGTGAAAAAAGTCGAGCACATTCAGCAAATAAAAACTTGGTAAACCATCTTAGTTGGTCTTGTCTTGTTAACATACAACGAAATTTATCGTACCAACGTTCTGAACTAACACGTTCATTAGCAATACTAGTAAATATATCTCCTTTTTCATTAATCCAATAACCCAAACATTGATAAAGTGATTAAGCATCAATTGATGAAACAAGATCACGACAATAACCATATCTCATCCAAAAATGTTCATTAACAGCTTCAAAGAGTGTTCCAGGATCAGGACAAGATACTAAACGTGATATTGAATTATCAGAAATACGAATACCACCTTCACGAAATTCATATGTAAAATGATATGTTTCATAAAGGATGTTGGCGTGGGTGTATGTGTGAGTGTGGGGTGTGCGTATGGTAGAGATGAAGATTCACATCCACCCACACCCACACTCTACTTCGAGAAATCAAGAGTACTCAACTTTTGAAACCTTCGAAAAATTGATTGGAAATGCAAAGCAGAGAATTTCAAAAATTATACAACCTCTTAATATAACCCTATTGAGAAATAATTACGATTGGTACACAGATTTTTCAAAATTCATTCCAACATGTTTATCAAAAAACATCGAATGCAAAGTTTCAACTAAAACAATATCAAAAAATGGTATTAATCGAATTATTATTTCTATACAGTGGCGATGAAAACTGCATGACTATGTCTATGTGATTAGTTTCAAGAAGTTATCTTTTCATTTCAATTCACTATTATTTCATTTCTAAGTAGTTTGAAACTAAAAATATGTACACGTATATTCTTTTATATTAAGAACATTTTTGCAAATAAAAAACTTCATTTCTGACAACAGTTTTTTCTGTAACCTATTTATAGAATGACATCGTCTAAACAACCTGCGGTTTTTGTTACTCATGGAGCTGGTCCTTGTTGGTTCATGGACAGTAATGATTTTTCGTCATTTGCTGGTATTGATAAAAATAGTGCTGGTGCAAAATGGTTTAGATAGTTACCTCATCAGCTTGGTCAAAATGAGTACAATAAACCAAAAGCAATTTGGTGTATCACTGCTCATTGGGAAATTTCTGATGTCATAAACATTAGTGCACAAAATCAACATACTGACCTATATATTATGATTATAGTGGCTTTCCAATAGAAACGTATGAACTAAAAATTCAACCTAAAGGTGATCTTCTATTGTCTCAGAAAGTTTCCGATTTACTGAAACAATCAGGTTTTAATGCAGTATTAAATTCTAAACGAAATTTTAATCATGGCGTCTTTATTCCATTAAAATTGATCTATCCAAATGCTGATATTCCCGTTGTTAGCATGTCTATTCTCAGTAACTATTCACCAGAACAACATATTGCTATAGGCAAAGCCTTATCACCTTGACGAGAACAAGGAATATTGATAATTGGATCTGGATCAATCACACATGAACGAGCTTCTCGAGCACAAAGCCACGTGTTTGTTGATGCAATCACAAATATTTTGCAAACATGGTCACCAAATGATAGAGAACAAGCATTGATCAATTGAACTTCGCTACCATACGCTCGAGAAAATCATGGTCATAAAGATCATTTGATTCCATTACATCTGATTGTAGGAAGATCTTGCAATAATGATGACTTCTCTCTATTGATACAGTTACTTCTCAAAAAGTAATAAAAAATAACTTGAAATTTTCAGCAAATAAATAATATAATCAGTTCTTCAATATCAGAAAACTGAACTTATATTTATTGATTTATGTGAATTCTCACTGAAATGAAGTCGTTACTCAGTGACAGATATACATATGATGAATTTATTTTTAGAAGCAACTACAAAAAGCTAACAATTCTTTGATTTGTTCGTTCATACCCATCAACTCATCGAAAAAGAGATAAAAACGGTGACCATGTTCCTTTTTAAACTTCTTAGAGAGAAATAAATACCTTGCAATTTGTGTTCTTTTTTTCTTCATTATTTTAATCATTATTCTAAAACTAACAATAAACATCCAATTTCAACAAAAGATACCAATTATAATTTTCATTAACGTTCTTATCATCATCTCTTAAAAAAACTAGTCAATTAATATAAGACATATGTAATGTACAGATATTTAAAATATCTTTCTTGTTTGTCATTACACATCCGATTGTCGTTTCTCGTGCACAAAAAAACAATGAAACAAAACAAATAAATTTATTCAAAATAACTTTTTTAAATTTATATCAAACTTGGCAATTTTTCCAACAAAGCCTTGTAGATAATTTGTATGAATGACTAAGAAAAGAAGAAAGACAGTCAAAAAACAAAGAATAAGAAATAATACTTTTTTATGTCATCATTAAATAATACACCATATATGAAGCAACGAAATGTTTGGAAAAGCGTTTAAAAGAACATGAAAATGAATATGCAATTTACATACAATTTCATATTCTTGTTGGAATATTTAATGTTAATGATCGACAAGTACGACCAGATATTCTATTTGAAGAATGACTTAGTTATGTCACAGACAATGATCATAGACCACATATTGTCCCAGATATAATAGCTGTTGGTGGTTTTCAAGAAATTGATACAAGCAGTAAAGCATATATTTATGATGATGAAAATAAAGAAGATGAATGGAAACAAATTATACGAAGAACTATTAAATTTTGTTATAAAGCATTAAAAAAATGATAATGAAAAATTTTGATTACTCAATCGCATTAGACTTGCGGATTAGTGAAAAAAATTGAATAGTTTTTAAAATTATTACCTGCAGAAAAAACAGAATTAATTAAATATAAAAAAACAATATTTCTGGAATTTATGGTTTATTGTCAAAGAGATTTATTAGAGTGAGTTTTCAGATGAGTGACAATTTTAATTTGTGTTCATAGGTTGCTTCTATTCTAATTTAAATCCTAATGAACTTGAAGTACTTCAAAATAGACTGTTTGTTTTTAGTTACCTAAGTTTGAGTCTGCGACAGTGAGATGAGATAAGACTCAGAAAGATTCTTGAAATAATTAATAATTTATTCATGGATAAGACATATTAAACCCTAAATTTTTTTACATTTTCTTTTTATTTTCGAACCTTCGTTTGCTTCAGTTCTTACTATTTGATAATGAATGTAGTTAGCATTTTTTCTCTTTACTTAGCTACAAATCAGAATTATTGAGTGGCTGTTTTAAATAACTCTGAAAGAAAAAATGATTATATTTTGCTTCAAAAATGCTTCACAATTTAAATTAACCAAAGGCATGAAGTCTTTCCAAGGTATTTTGAGTTCATTAAGGCCTACATGGTTTCGCTAGATTGAAGTTAGTTTGATTGTAGTATAGTTATTTGCCATACAAATGTATCAGCAGTCGAACGAACGTTTAGGTGAAGGCAAAAACGATATACTAGCTCATACAAAGTATTTATTATAAAACTTTATTTATTCAAGCAAATTGGAAACTTATGTATTTTCTATTGAATTCTTTTCTAGAGAAAAATAATATTAACATTTAAGGAAAATAATATCAAGAATTTAGACAAATTTTCAAGTTGTAGAAAATCTCGAAAATCATATAAAAACTAAAAAAAATTTCTTTTTTTCTCTTTAAGACCTGATGATAACTAAACGATAGAAAATTAAATTTTTCAATATTTTCATCACTTTTTTAATAGTTAATGATATAGATCATATATTTATAAAGAAATAAATAGGAAGCTTAACCTCAAAATATATTTATAAGGTATTGAAAAGTTTCATAAAACAATAAGGAATCAATAGGTATGCGGATTTTGCATTTCTGAAAAGACGACACTCGCCAAGTCTGAAGCCTAAAGAGATAGGAAAATAACAAACATTGCAATCACAGCATAACTACGTAGTTCGCACTACCAGAAATAACTCTCCTCAATCTGAAAAGCTCGTTGTATCATCATCAACTACAGAGCACCCATCGATTAATTTAGAAGATGTCAATATATTGGAAAGTGCCTTCAACATCATTTGGACTAAACAGGGGTGTTTGGGTGTGGGTGTGGGTATGGGTGTGGGTGTGGGTGTGGGTATGGGTGTGGGTGTGGGTGTGGGT
>CAJNOP010002805.1:0-15684 GCA_905250075.1 Rotaria sp. Silwood1
CAAGTATGTTAGTCTACGAAATCCATAAATTCGAAAGTTGATTTTATATACTTTGTTTGATGCTAATCTTATACAGCGAAGTACAAGTGCAATGTATTATGAGAAGATGAATGTTTCGAAAAGAAACAAGAAAAGTTTGAGAGAAAGTCTAACTACAACATGAACAGACTTGTTAGAAATCATTGGAATCTAGTGTTGGTAGTTAGTGGAAGTTCATATAAGTATGAATTTTAGGAAGAACAGCAAATTCCAAGAGAGGCTGACGCATAGAGCTACACATATGTATTTAGATCTGGTTAATATCTTGAATATTCAAGAAAAACTAGGTAACTATTACTGTACATCGAAGAATGATTTGAGAGATTTTGTATGTAAGTACATGCTTTCACCCTAATTCCTTTGATTTGAGTATTTAGGTAATACTCTTTAAAGAATAATTTACATATGTGTTATTTTCTAGATTATTGCTCTATTTAAAACGACAACACGAAATGTTTCGATTTTTTCCTAGAGATATTTACGTCTTAACAAGTAATAGGAAGAAACAGAGATTGACCGATTGTAAACCGAACTATGAAGTTATTTTGTGTTCTCTTTATTGTAATATCTTTGATATTGTCATTTTCTATATATGTCGGTAAAGAAAGCTGTTTTTTCCCCATGTGTCTATATCTAGTTAACTTAATTTTTTGGGGAACAATAAACTATAGGAAAGGAAAAAGTTACGCCACTGTTGTGACATTACTTATTGCGCAATAGTTACACTAGTGTTGTGAAATTACTTATTGCACAATAGACACACCACGTCCTTACTATATAAACTGTCGCTTTATTTCGCAGATGTTGTACAATTTATTCTAAAAATAGATTAATTATCAATATAATCCAGAACTATCAAGTGGTGCGGTCGCCGGAATATATATTTCTCATAGTGCCTGACTTTTCTCATATCGACTTTTTAAAAACGCTCGTTTTGAGACTTTTCATTTTATAATTCATTTTAACTTGTTTAATTCATTGTCAATCAGATAATGGTAGCCATTACTCGTGCTGCGTTAGCACGTCAACTGCCATCCCCAAATAAAACTAGAACAGTTGTATCAAGTGCTGTAAGGAAAAAGTATACCAAAAAGAAGAAAAGAACAGTTAAACAATGTACATCATCATCTACTACTTCGCCGCTATTGCAACCATATAACGAGGTCGCAGGCAAAAGTAATATTATTGATGCTAATGGATATGATCGGTACGGTAATCCAACAGGAAGAGAATACGATTTGGGTCGAGATGGGGCATTTATGGGATTTAATATTTTAATTGGACAGTTTTACAGCTTTGACATGGAGAAACCAATTGATGCACTAAAGATCAAAGGATTCCAAGTAAAACATGTAAAAACTGAGAATGAATGTATAACAGAACTTGCTTCAAATCGTTATCAAATTGCATGGATTATTAGTACAAATCAAATTCAAAATCCAACATTTATTTCAGCTATAATAACGTTTCATTCATCTGGTGGTGCCATCTTTTTATTTGCCGATAATACACCTTTAGTATGCCACGCATCTGAATTTCTTAAAACAAAATTTGGTATAACTATTGATGGCGATTACTATGGTAATAAAACATTGACATACAAAGAAAATGGTCATCAACAAACAGGACATTTTGGTCAACATGAAATTTTTACTGGAATCGCAAATTTATTTGAGGGTATCACCATATGTCATCCAATATATTCAACACCAGCAAGTCGTACGGTATTTGTCACTATAGCAACAGCTACCGATGGTAATTCTAGTATTGCTGTGTATGATCCACCTTCGACGTCAACAGAAGGACGATTATGCTTAGATTGTGGTTTTACGAAACTCTACTGTAACTGGGATTCAGCAGGCACAGCTCGTTACATCGTTAACGCCAGTTGTTGGCTTTTGGGAATAAAAAACGTTTAAAATCGAAGAAGAAGAATAAGAACAAGAAATAGCACGATATAACTAATTTCTTTTCATTCACAATTCCTTAATTTCTTTTATTTTTTATTTCCTTCTTTGCATAAGTATATAAATTCTTAAATTAAAATTTTCGATTTATTATTCAATAGAGTTCCGAAAAATAAATATTCTTAAAACAAAAGCGAATCGTCATATGCGTTAGTGTGAGTGAGGAATGAAAGCGAGGATGATAGACAATCAATAATAAATCGAAAAGGGTGAGAATGAGAGGTATTTAGTCTATATATAGCAAAAATTACAGTCTGATCTGTCACAAACAATTTCAGACTGTCAGAGCCCATCCGACAATGGCTGTTGAAAATTTAATCTTCAAGGCGTAGTTGACAACGATATGATTGTGATCGACTTTTTTCATTCAGGGAATAAACAAGGAATACTGCTTATGATACAACTTCTACAAATGAGTAACTCGTCGGCCGCTGACGTGAGGGCTGCCACAGACCTAACTTTTGGCACTCTTACCATGGTTCCGGAACTATTGAAACTATTTAGCAATTCAATATAGCAAACGCATATTACCACTTATAACTTTTGCTCGTTCTATAAACATAATCTTCATGAATTGCCACTCTAATAAAAGAACTTAAAAGGCTCACAGTAAACATGAAACAGTTTCCTAGCGGATCTATCTTGGTAAGAGAAACAATCTTATACTACCTAACAATCTTTATGACTTTCTTTTCTACAAGAAAAGCTCCCTAGCGGAACTATCTTGGTAAGAGGAACAATCTTCAACAATAGTTGTCTCCTATATATTTTTCACAAAAGTTCCCTAGCGGATCTTGAGGGTGTGGGTGTCAGTGTGGGTGTGCTAGTGAAGACTGTAGGACCCACTACCGCATCCACACCCACACCCAAAATATTCGTATGATATGTAGGAAGCTTATGGTTCTTGCATTACTGCCATCTTCAGTTGTATTAAAAAGTTTTGAGAACCCTTATGAAATTGTTCTTTTGGCATCTTCATCAGAACTTGGTTTATTGAAGGTTCTATTTGATTATTTTGAAAACTATTGGATTAAAAGGATGGATATTAACAAATGGAAAGGCTATGGAATTCGAATTAGAACGAATAACAATGCAGAAGGTATGCAATATTAAATGGTTCTTAACGACTTTGATGATTCATGTACACCTTTAGGCTTTCACAATCGATTGAATTTACGTATTGCAAAATATCATCCGAATATATGGACTTTTATTAGATGTATACAAGGAGAAGAAAACAGATTCAATCATGTGCTGATTCAAATGATAGATGGTCTTGCAGCTAGATCAAAACAGGTGCAACAAATGTTATACAACAACAGATTGATACTTTAGAGTTACGTTATGAAAACGATGATATCACTGTTGATGAACTCTTAAGTGAATTGTCTTATGTTGTCACGAAAAATATCACATCAAAAAGAAAAAATGATTGATTATTTTCATTTATTGTTCATTCATATCGTTAATTTGTTTACCATTTCAATGACACTCTATGCATGATCGTCTTGTTGTATTTTCGTTATTCAATAAAGTATTTTTATTATTCATCAAAATGCTCATGTTAATCATTGCTTATTCTCTTAATATTTCTCTTTCGACATTTTTCTTTCGCCATTTTTCTTTCGAGATTTTCTTTGTCGTCCTATTTCTCTTCGCTTTTTTTCTTTTCTGTCCTTTCCTTTTCTATATTTTTCCGTCGACATTTCATTGTTCGACGTTTGTCCTTTCTGCCTTTTTTCAGCATACCGAAAAAATTGAGCCTTTTTACTTTTCTGTCCTTGCTCGCTGCTTGCTGCTGTGATGTTTTAACTGTTGCCATGCAAAGTTCTTTCCACTGGAATAAATATGCTAAAAGGAAGAAAAGAAAAAAACAAGAAGCTTAGTTAATTCAAGCGGTACACAAGACGTCGTCATGCTGCACCGGCGGTAAGCAAATCATTTCGGTTAAAACGAACAGATGCTGTAGTAGCAAAAGCCGTAAGGAATAGCAACACACGATTAGAATTATCAAGAACTTTCGGGCTTCAGTGATTGAATTGTGGTTAGTAAATTTTGGATAAGGTATGAAAAGCGAAAGAATCTATTCTTTATGTTATATGCACCTTACCGAAACACGGCAAATATAGAATACAATTATGACTGATGTTAAATTGACATCCCTAAGCAACCTCAGCCAAGCTGAACGATAAATCAGTTTATTTCAGTTACTCCTGGAACCCATTCAGTATCTCAGACCGGTTTCATACTTGTTTGATTTCCTTATTCATCTTAAACCTTAGTTGTTGTCTTTATATAATATTGTTTCTGTCCCACTTTCCTCGAACTCTTTTGTTCAAGGTTAGTTACTGAACGGATTAAAAACGACAATCAATATAGTGCAACTAAAACTTTCAATAGACAACGTATGAAAATGAAACCATTATCCTTGTAAAAAGAAAAATGAGGATGTGTGAGTGTGGATCGGGTCTGAATTCGGAGAAGGCCTACAACAGCATCCATACCCACACTCACAAATCCACCCCACGCCTACTCGCACCCACATCCACACCCACCCCGCTACACACACCTACACCCACCCTCACCCACAACCTCACACCCACATGCAGCGTTTTTCTGTTGTCTCAACATTGAAAACGAAAACAAAATCAATAATATCTGTTTCTGCATAATCTCCTTTCATTCATTTGATTGTGTGACTGATTTCTCATTGAAACTATCTACAATCGTAGCTGTCGGTCACTCTCTATTGAAATCAAAAATGCATAACAACCTTGGTAATCGTTGGTCAATCTAACTCGAAAAAAGTTCAAGATTGATAGTTGGCTGAGGACCTTGAGTATTGTTCTCTTTTATTCATGATATTGGTAGCAAGACTCGACTTGATTATTTTTGCTATTGTAGATAAGGTAGTTTTTAAGACAACTAGTATGTGCGCAGCGGCTTTGAATCGTATTGAGCGACGGAAAATCGCTATGGTAATTGGAAACAAAAATTACAATCAGTCCCCATTAGATAACTCTGTTAACGATGCGAACGATTTGAGCGAAGCGCTCAAAAGTATCGGATTCTTAGTGACTACACGAACAGATCTTAATTACGAGAAGATGGAAAAAGAAATCGATCATTTTGCTAGATCTATTCGACCTGATGATCTCATCTTGTTCTTTTTCTCGGGTCATGGTGTTCAACATGAAGATCAGAATTATTTAATTCCATGTGATGATGATCAAATTCAAGCTTTAGCCGATTTGAAATACCGCGCGACCAATGCACAACGAGTTCTGGAGCTTATATTCGACAAGGATCCTTTTGTGATTGTGTTTTTGCTTGACTGTTGCCGCACTTATCTACTGCCCAATGTACCCAAATCTAAATCTTTCAGCCCATCGTCAACGGGAATCGCAGCAATGCCTGCAAAGGCTGGTATGTTGATTGCTTTTGCTTGTGCTCCTGGTACCACAGCTAACGATAAAGCACCAAACGGACGTAATGGAATGTTTACGTATCATCTATTACGACACATCACTCGACCACGAGAGGATTTACTTATGTTGCTTGTAGATGTAACTGATGGAGTTGTCAATGATACAAAAGGAAAACAGATGCCATACACAACATCTGCTTTGACAAAGCGAGGCATTTGTTTGGCAGGATTACATACAAAAGAAATGCCACTAACTGCAGACTTCGGTAGTAGCTCACAATCGACTCTTATTTCGACGCAGCAACGTGAGTATGATTGTATTCTCATTGAATAGACAATATGCAACAGAGCATAGGGAAGTGTTTTTGATGGGGTCTTATTTATAAGGGTGTGGGTGTGGGGTGTGGCTATAGATGAAAACAACAACCACACCCACACCCACACCCACCCTCTTCTATTCTGTCTTATCATTCACAAGAGGGGTCTGGTATTGTGTCCCTAAAAAAAGTCAAACTTTTTGGTGATCTCAACGAAATATCTTTATTTCAACACTTTTTTGTCCCATATACCGTTAGTAAACGACTTTATTTTACTTATCCCGCACTCATCAATGCAAAAGAAGCGAATAATATTTTAATGCATAAAAGAGAAAACAATCGTTGGTTAGAAGAGTGTTCTTGAAACAATATAGACATCATATCTTAAAATTTTTGTGCGATTTATAATAGGATTATTTTTTTTAAAGAATACGATCTATCTCTTGTGGCTAGTGTCTTGCGTGATGGCAAATTTCACGATCACGATCATGATCACGCGTGATCGTGCGTGATTGAGAACTTTTTCCGTCGTCGTACTCGTGATCGTGCGTGATTAGAAACTTTGTTTGTGCTCGTGATCGTGATCGTTCGTGATTAGAAACTTTTTTCGTGATCGTGACCAAAAATATCAGTCACGCAAAACACTACTTGTGGCACTTATGCTCTATATAACTACACTCTCGGACAGAAGTCTTTCCTCCTTTTTGTTTCTATTCTATCATACTTTGCATCAAATTTATTACCGAATAAAGATATGACATAAGAATTTTATTTCAATATGGTATAGATCACACTGAAATAAAACTCTTATGCCATATATTTATTTGATCATAAATTTTATGCAAAGTATGATAGCACAGAAACAATGGGAGAAAGACCTTTACCCGGAGGTATAAATAACTTAACGAAAGAAAATTAATCCTTTTTATATCAAAGTTATTTCAGTTAGCTGCTTATGTTGAGGATTGGCTCGTATAAATAGAATCGACTCAAGGTGAAATGTACCGCCAGTTTGGTTATTAGTTTCTAGCTAATTTGAATGGATATGGTTGTCCACGAAGAAACCATTTGCAGAAAAAGAGCAATCGAATACATATAGAGAGTGATTTTAGAATGTTTTGCTTCTGCTTCGAAAAGCACCTGGACATCTTCATGTGAAAAGAGATACGTCCTCAGACATATGAGAGGAATTTCATAAGAAACGCCTCACTGTATGTCACGAGAGATATATTTTTTCCAATTATGAATGAGATCTTGCATGATAAGAACGTGTCAAAGTTTCTAGAAGAAAATGCACAGACGAAGCGAAGTATTAACTAATGGACAACGAGTTTTCACCGAAGATGTTCTTATTTCAGAAAGATCTCTTCATGTGTGACATGTTTGGAAGCGTACCACGTTAATTAGGTCCTGTGATCGTTGAAATGAATACTTTCGCAAAGAAAATCTAACTATTTTCTTCACAGCATGGTGCAAAGGAGCATTAAAGTGATCTCAGAACACGTTTTTTTATACAGAAAACATTTTTTTTTACCAAGTATTCTTTTCTATTAGCTTTTTCTCATGAACTGTCCAACTCAGAGCTGACATACTGCTGAGACGATGGAAGCAAAATATTGTCCATACTAAAAAAAGCATAAACATAAACATATACATATACATAAATGATAAAAAAATTAAAAAGCTTTAGAAATTATTAACAAAGTCAATTTTCAGGGGGTCTTCTAAAGTGTCTTTTGCTGCGCTTGCCCAAGGGGGGTCTTCTAATATGTCGAGGGCTTTAGTCTTCAGACAGCGGTACTTTTTTTTAAATTGTATACTGAATTTGTCTATCATGCACTTTATTATAAGAATTATTCTACATTGTTTTTCATTACATGACGTTGACACACATTTCATTAAATATAAATAATGTAAATAAAACTGCACTTATTTCATCATTGTAAAAGAGACACTTTCAATTCATATGTTACCAAAAACTGGAAATCGTAAGGTACCATAACTTGTAGCATACAAAATCTATAGGGTAAGGCAAGGCAAGGGTGCAATGCTTATAGGATAGGGTAGGGCTCGGGTATGAAAATCACTGTACGGTAGGGTATAAAGTACGAAAAACTCTTATCCCGCAGTATTCTGACACATGCATACTCAAAATAACGCGTTGTTTGTTAGTTTTTCTCTGCGTGTAAATCTATTTATTCATTTTTATATCTATGAATTCAGTTCTAGCTAGCACTATTTGCATCTTAGTTAATTGTTTTTACAGTATGAAAGTAATTCCCTTATCACTACCAAAACGACAATTATATTACAACATAATATACAACTATGATGTGCAAAAAATATTCTATGGGAGCCTTGAGAAATGGAAACAGTTAACATACAACTGAGAATGTATAAAAACGTTCTATTAATGCACTCTTTTTAAAGATGAAAGGTGTCGAATGTACAAGTATGAAAGGTTGAGGATGATAAATCATATGGAAAATTAAGAGAAGTAAATTAAAAGCATCGTTCCGCAGCAGAAGTCAAGTTTCATATTTTTATGAAATGAAACTTTAAATAAATATTACTAATACTAACATTTGTGCATATGCAGCTGATCTCTTTTTTTCACTTTGAATATCCTTAACTTACCTCGATGTTACGATCACAATCGTATATGCACTATGTGTCTATCCATCACACCTATTTACATGTATCAAACGTAACTTTTAAATATACTACTATTCTTGATTTTTTCTTGATATTTCTATAATTTTTAATCAACAGGTAAAACATGTAACGGTGAACCTTGGCTTATCCTGACGATAGTAGCGTCACTGGAGCACCCTTCTTCATTAATCTCTGATTTTCGCTCACCTAATGGTTATTGAAATCGACGGATAAAAGTGAATTTTTCATATTTTTATTTCACATAATTCTTAGAAGTTATATAGGAAAATAAATTTCTGATTTCTGCTTCACTGACGTTTTTCTAAAATTGATGGATAGAAGTGAATATCTCATGTCTTTATTGCTGATAATTCTTAGAAATTATACAAAAAAGTAAATTTTTGCATACTGTATCAGAAATCAGAGATTTTTTGAAAATTGGTTATAATTTGAGATTTGCCACGCTCTCCTCCAGTGAAATTTCCCGGTTTTATTTATCGAAATCTACCGTCGCTGTTCGGTACGATCTTCTGGACAACTTTCAGTAAGAACACCCTGTTTTTTTTAAATTTCTGATGGTTTTTTTATCATCCCGAACTTCCGAAAATCTAATTCCAAACACTCTGTATTTTTTCTTATGTCAGGTGATTGTAGCAAACATATTTCACTGGAGATCGTAATGAAAAGTTGGTGCGAAATGTCCCTTTTCCAAATTGAATATAAAAGAAAATTGCATTCACAATTTGATAGTTTTTACCAGTTCATATTTTTGTAGATGTCTCTTCTGATAAAGTCTTTATCAATCCTTTTTGAAGGTACCAGTTTAATTGGAAATATCACATGAGTTGTCGGCAAAATTGAGAGTAGTTCAGTACTGTTCAAAACAAATAAAGGACTCATTTCAATGAAATCAATGTTTATTTCTACTTCATACTTTTGTTTCATTTCAGTACCACTACGTGCAAGTTTCATCGATATTCATCCGAATGCAAAATGGTCAAAAAATGGTATCACTGTTGCTGGAGCGAATGAAGGAGGCAATGGAATCAATCAACTCTGGTACCCATGGGGTTTGTACGTTGATGATGATCAAACAATTTATGTCGCTGATTGGGGAAATCATCGTATTGTGAAATGGAAACCTGGTGCACCAAATGGAAAAATGGTTGCTGGTGACAACGGAGAAGGAAATCATGCTAATCAACTAAGCTACCCACGAGATGTGATTGTCGACAAACAGAGCAATAGCTTCATCGTCAGTGATGACGGGAATCACAGAGTAGTTCGTTGGCCTTGTCGAAATGGTACTCGTGGAGAAACAATTATTTCCAATATCAGTTGCATCGGTTTGACAGTGGACGGGAATGGATCTCTCTATGCCGTTGACATTGAAAAAGATGCAGTGAGACGATATAAAATTGGTGACACTCAAGGAACAATGGTTGCAGGTGGCAATGGAGATGGAGATCATCTCGATCAACTCTCTAACCCCCGCTACATATTTGTCGATCGTGATCATGCAGTATATGTGTCTGATGGTTGGAACCATCGTGTAATGAGATGGGAAGAAGGTGCAAAACAAGGCACTATTGTAGCCGGTAGTCAAGGAAAAGGAAATAGTCTTACACAATTGAATGAACCTGAAGGAGTCGTTGTCGATCAATTGGGTACTGTCTATGTGGCTGATTCTTTGAATCATCGAATCATGCGTTGGCCAAAAGGAGCCACGCAGGGAAGTATCATTGTTGGTGGAAACGGTGAAGGAACACAATCGAATCAACTCAATTGCCCCTCATGTTTATCATTCGATCGACATGGCAATCTTTATGTCGTCGATAATGAAAATCATCGGGTACAAAAATTTGATATGGCATGAACTGAATACGATGATTAATTTTGTTTCGTTCTCTTTCTCTTTCAAATAAATCACGATTGAATGAAAAAGAATTGAAAGGTATTCTATTCTTGCACGCGACCAGGAATCATCCTGGTGGCACCGTGGTGAGTCTATGTTTATGCACGCATGGCATAGACTCATATCATTCACACGCTCCCCGCGGAAGGCCATGTGTCAATGACTCTGGGAGCTCAGTCGGGGTGTGGGTGTAGGTTTGGGTTGGGTGTGGAGTGTGGGTGTGGGTGTGGATGCTTGTCTTTTCTTCGCCTAAACCTCACAATCACACATCCACACCCACCCACCCACTCTCAAACTTTACACACTTAATTATAAATAAAATGGAAATAAACTAGAAGATGAAAGTTTATTAAAAGCAATAGAATACCAGGGTGTGGGTGTAGGTATGTGGGTGTGGGCGTGGGTGGGTGTGGGTGAACATAGTGGAATATAAGTTCTATACCCACACCCAAATACACGAACATCCCCTCTTGATTATCTATTGAAATAGATAAAACAAATCCAATGGAATATATTTGTTATGAATCATAAATTGGGGCTTAATTATAAAAAAATATGTTTCATTATAAAATATCGTTAAAAAAATTTTGTTTAAAATTTTTGATGAATTCGATGAAATTCAGAAAAATGAATGAGAACGATTTTAATCTACTTAAGCAGTTCTGAAAAATTTCATAAATATTTAAATAAACATAACAAAAACTAGATCATTTTTATCTTTGATTAAAGATTATAATCAACTTGAAATTTTACATATTTGAAAAAATAAAGAAGAAAACAAAAATCTTCTGATGTTAATCGGTTCAAACAAATAATTTTATTTTTAATTGAACAAGTAGAAATTTTTCATTTTTTCAAACATATGAATTTTTAGAGAAAACAATAATCAGTTAACTATTTAATTAAACTTATTGATTTCAAATTATAATTTTAGTAAAAAAATTTTATTCGATTTTGAATATAAATCATTTTTCCAGTTAAAAATCATGTTCATCCTAATTGTATCATTATTTTTGATTTTGTTAGCAAATTCTTTAAATCTTTGCTTTGTTTTTTTTTATGAGCTTTACTCTCATAACTCAAGAATAGTGGCATAAAATCTTCTTTAGCATGAAAATTATTTTTGTTTTTTTGAAAAATTTTGGAAATACAGCGCGCCTCAATTGATTTTCCCCTCTTGATATCTTTTTGTTTTTATTGCTATACCTCTTTTATTTATTAACCTATTATATATAGGAAGAAAGCCCGGAACGCGCTGCATCTTTTGGTATATTTACATTAAACATCAAATACAATTTAAAGTGCAAGAGATGTATTAGGAAAAAAAGTGATATTTTTTTCACTACAATACCTGGTGTCCAAAATGTTGTAACAGTTTTTATTTCGCGTATATCTCGGCTTTGGTAAATGATAATACTTTGAATTTTTTCCAGAAGATGCGCCGTGAAAAGCTCTACGATAGCTGTGCGATCGAATTCCTTTTTACCTGTTCTGATGGTTTTTCTTATACTCAAAATGAACAACTTACACGGCAGTATCACTTCCCATCATATAGAAAATATTCTGAGGACTTTTCTGATTCGCTATAGGATTTGGTCTATACGTGCTTTATAGAGCTTTCAACGGCACATCTTTCAAAAACAAATTCAATATTTCATCATTTTCTCAAGTCAAGATATATACAAAATAAAAAGTCTTCCAAACATTTTCAATATGATGGATAGTGGCACTGTCATATGAGTTTTTCATTTTGAATATAAGAAAAATCATCAGAACATGCAAAAAGGAATTTGATCATACAGCTTTTGTAGAGCTTTTCACGGCGCATCTTCTGGAAAAAAAATTCAAAATATTTTCATTGACCAAAGCCGAGATATACGCGAAATAAAAAAATGTTACCATATTGTGGATGGCTACCTCTCATTTGCGAACATAAAGAAAATAAATTTTAAGTAAATTAAAATTTTTAAAATTTTGTTGGATTCAAATTTGATAATTTTATCAACTTTTTGTAAAACGATTAAAATTCATATTTAACTTTTAAAAATTCGATTACTGCGAACGAATATTGAAAATAAATTGTTTTAAAAGATTTTTATAAAATTTCTTTTTTACCAAGCATGCTGCAATTTGTAGAGGTCGTTAGTTTTTTGATAATAAAAACTTTTCAAGACTTCGATAGTTACTGCAATTTGTAGAGGACGCAAGTTTCTGATGACAGAGAGTTTTTGATATTTACTGCAATTTGTAGAGGACATAAGTTTTTGATCAAAGAATTTTTTTTAATTTAGTACTCTGTCTGGAATTTGTACAGGACGTTAGATTTTAGTTGAACTAAAATTTTCCTTTGAATCTAGTTCCGAAGAATTTTAATGGAAGTCAATAATAGAATGTACTAGTTAGTTTTTTTCTTTTGTTATGGATAAACTAATACTCATAGTGTACGAGCAAGGGTCGTCGATTTGGGCTGAACTAAGGACGTTTTCAGTTCAAGACAAAGCGAGTTTTTAAGAAGATTGTATCATAACTTGTTGTGATAATTTGACATTTGTTCTGACTGTGGTGTGGACGAATCGAACTGTGTTCGTCAAGAGAAGACGCTCATTAACATCTATATTTCTGAGCCGTCTTTTTTAGAACATCATTTTTTGTATTTATGATTTTTGTCTATAAATGCTTTTGCATCCCAATCAGTGATCTCCATTTAATGTTCGATTCTATTTTACTATCATAATTATATAGTCTGTTCAAAATCAAAAACAGCTGATGACATTAATAGTAACAATTATGTCTGACGAACTCAATAAATTGCAGTCAATTAAGAATAAAAAAAGCACTACTATATTTTAGCGCACTCTACAAATTACAGCTCATTAAATTGAAATAATGAAACTCCATCTTTAGCGAACTCTATAAATTTCAACAAGTTTAAAAATACAATTGAAATTTTAATTTGTTTTAAAATTGTTATCAGTAAATTTTTTTGAAATTTGAAAACCGAAAATTTAAGACCTAAGATTATTTTAAATTTGAATAAATTAAATTTAAAAAAAACTGAAATTTAATTTAAGAGATTTTTAATTTCGATTTTATGTTGGCAAATGAGAGGACACGCTTCAACGTATCCTCAGCCATATTCAACAATTGACCGATATCTGACAATAGGCAATGAAAAACAAAATTCTCTATCAGTGATTAGGTCAAAATTGTCAAGATTGTTTTCTAAAATGCTCAATTAAGATATCTTCCTTACACAGTTAGTAGCAAACGCGAAATATCTCTGATGAAAAGATGAATCCAGGAAATAGAAGAAATTCGAATAAAACAAGCAATCATTTTTCAAATACAAACCACAAAGCAAAGAAATTTAGTATAATATTCGCTTACATCCCGAATAAATCATTAGTGAACATTTCTTTTTTGACATTCACAATAAGGCACCAATCTTTTATTTGTAGAAATATCTTTCTCCCAATCAAATGACTCAATGTTATTATTATCATAAAAAGGAAGAAAAGTTAGAGTTACATTATTTTTCAAAAAAACCAATGCGAAAGGTGAGCACGGTTTTGATCTCTGCATCTATATTCATATTTCTTTTTCAGTTTGTTCCTTTTCTTAGAGATCGCAATTTGTGTATCGAAAAAATATTAATTTTTCTGTTAGATAGTTCCAATACATGGGAACCAATTCCAAAGAAAAATAAAGCTTGTTAGCGCAGCTCCTGCGGAGCAGAAATGTGGAACTCACGTATACCTTTAGCTTTGTTAGCTGACGCATCATCTGTATACTGAAAGACTTCTCGTCAACTATAGTTGTTTTCCTTGAGAATCGATGAAAAGAGCAGGAATTTATTATTTATTTGTATATTAAAAATATATATTAAAAAAGAAAATATTGTTTTTTCATTTAAGCGCGCTCGATTTCATTTATAATTATTGTTATATACTCGATAATAAACCTTTTTTTTTGTTTTCTAATTTGAAGTTATTTTTCTCCACCATCAACTATTTGATGAGTACGGTTGTTGCAGTCTATAATGGTGTGGGGGGGGGGGGCATCTGTATGTAATGCTCTTTTTTTGTTGCTATGGTCTGTAAGGGGGGGGGGGATCTGTATGTAATATTCTTTTTTGGTTGCTATGGTCTGTAAGGGGGGGGGGGGGGGGGTATGTAATGTTCTCTTTCGTTGCTATGGTCTGTAAGGGAGCCTGTCTGTAAGGGGAGGGGGAGGAGCCGCAAAACCTCGAACTTAAAACTTACACTCACTATTTTCTTCGAAAATATACGTGAGTTCCACAAAAAGTAAGTTATGAGTATCAACTCTTTTGCGGTGTCATGTTCAAAGGAATAAAACCAAAAAATGTAACAAATAAGTTTTAACATTACATTGTTGAGAAGAATAATGTCGCGAGGATACAATTGATCTTTTTTTTGTAAACTTCTGTATGAGTCGAAGTATTTACTCAACTTTTGCTTTCTATATATGCTCGTCCAAAACGATGATAATTTATCGACATTTTTATCAAATGACGTGCAGTTCTATGATTCACGATAATTGCCAAACCGAATCGCAACAGTTTTTATGTCAAAATTTTGGTGACTTGACAGGAGTAGACGTGAGCATCTTGTTCATAGTTATGAAACTTCAAAAAATAAGAGAAATTACAAGTTTATATTCGTAAACAAGAATGCTCTTCTCAATTCCGAAGGGTTTTTCTGATCAAATATTCATAGAACACTATGAATACTTTTTTAGTTTCTAACATTTGAATTAATTATTTGATTAAATTTTTGGCATCTACTAGTCTCAATTGACATTAGTTCCATGGGAGATTGCGTTTCTACTTCTAATAACCGACCAAGTTTTGAAAAAGCTATAGAGATTTGATCTATGAAGCAGTTATCATGTTTTTTTATGCCGAAAATTGTAGCAGATGATTCATTTTTATTGTGTAAAACGGTACGTTGACAAAAGAGAGAAAATTTAAGCGAATTAGTCATTCCTACAGTAAAAATTAAGAATTTAATTAAGACTATAATCCAAGGGGGAACCAGCAGAGACTTCAGCCGTGAAGTCTCATGAAGTCTTGTAAGTCTTCTGAAGTCTTCTGAAGTCTTTTGAAGTCTTATGAAGTCTCATGAAGTCTCATGAAGTCTCTTGAAATCTCATGAAGTCTCATGAAGTCTCTTGAAGTCTCATGAAATCTAATGAAGTCTCATGAGTTCTTTTGAAAGTTTTGAAATATATTTAGTGCATGAAAACTCATAAGAAACCAATGAAATTGTCTTGTTTTCGACGATTTTATTTTAGCAGAAAGGTGAACTATTTATTGTTTTTTTTTCAATGTGCTGGAAAAAATTC
>CAJNOP010002807.1:0-15673 GCA_905250075.1 Rotaria sp. Silwood1
CGAAGATGACAATGAAGAGAATCTGAATTTCTGATAATCGGATTCGTGAAATTGTCAGAGCAGAAGCAGCATTATCCACCATCCAGAAATTGAAAATTCAACAGTAGTTGAGATAGAATTCGAGAACTTCAAGACACTCTACAATAAGAGTATCTCGGACAATAGTGACACAACTTCACCGAAGGTGTGACAAAGATTGATACATACAATCCCAATTCAGGACCTTTAAACAGCGAACTCCACTTAATTTTCTTGAACTCTTTGAATTTCGAAGCGTTCAAGGAATTTAAGATATTCTATAATGAGGTAGTTTGAAACACTGTCACACCCAATCCCACTGATCTGGTTACGAAGACTTGCACATACAATTCCAATGCAAGTGTTCCGAAAACTGAATCCAACTGGATTTCCTTGAATTTCCAATAGCTGGATGATGAATATATCTCCTAAACTGATCATTTTGATGAGTTTCTTTGTACCTTCAGTCAAATATAGATGAATCAAATGTTTGGAATTGTTAATTCTAGATTTTATTTTGATTCATACATGATTCTATATTATTCTATAATATTGTATATGTACGTGTTGTAACAAAGTTATACTTGCAATGTAAAATGTTGTCAAAGCTATGATTTTATAATCAAAGTATATATTTACAATTAGTTTTTTTATTTTTGAATAAATATTAATAAAATTGTTCAAAAAAAATAAAACAATGACATTTTGTTTATGATATATATAAGTGTAGACCTATTTAGGCGACGCTAAGTGTTGTAGAAAATGAAACAGATCTCTAGAATACGATGTTCTAGTTTTAACAACATGTGTGGTTCATATTAATATGAAAAAAATGATTCAAACATGAACAAGTTAAATTTTTATACGATCCGGACTCATATTGAGTCAAATAAAGGCTTCACTTGAGTAGATTGCTTGATAATGATTGCATTCCAATGTTATTTATATATGAATCCGTCGTAAATTATACGAATAGTCAATTTGAAAACAAGAACACATCAACAAGACATCATAGGAATAATAGTAGATAAGGAACGAGATGCGACTTGCGATCTTAGCAGATGTGGGTGTGGGTGTGAGTGGGTGTAGGTGTGGGTCTTCCTTTAAACTTCACCCATATTCACACCCATCCCGCCCTCACACTCACACACAGCCCACCTTCACATTCACACCCACACCCTTACCCATGTCGTATAATTGTTATACATAGTGAAGAAATCAATTAGTTTTGTATTCAATGTCATTCTCGGCCATAAATGCAAGTATTTAATTTTAAAATTGAATTTATTCATCAATATTGTATCCTTTTGAAACTAAAATACAAAAATTACATATATTATTATTAGATCGAAGAATTGTTTCATTATTTCATTTAAATCAACAATTACAAATTTTCATTGTTCATTTTTTCAGATTTCTATTTATACGGCAAATTCAAACTAAATTGTTATGATTATCATGAATAACGATAAAAACAGTACTGTTTTTCCATATCATTATAAAATTGAAATTATTAGGACGAAAGATCGAACACCACCAGTATTAATTGATTTTTCAATAGCTAACTATTTACCAAAGAGTTTACTTTTAACGATTCTTGAAAATAATGATAAAAATATTGATGATACAAAAAAAAACACAAATGTTGAAGAAGAGTCATTGAAATTTAGTGATATAGGCCTGACATTATTTGATCATGTCTTTTTTTTAGAACAACAAACAAAATGAAACATCACATTTTGTGATTCAGTATAGAAAGAAAAAGATTTTTCGATCTAGATGTTTTATAGTTGTATTTTGGTATATCATTTTTATTTAATATATGTGAAATATCTTCTCTTTGCTAGAATTGTATAATTGTTATTGATAGATGATCAATGGTTGAAGAAGATAAAAAAAAGAAGTAATAGGAAGATATTGCTTTTATTTAATAAGAAATTTTGAAATCATCAGACGTTAATAAATACAAGAAGTGTTCATTATGATCTTTTTGAAGCCTAGAATTTATCTACGAACAATGATGATAAGAGAAATTTCAGCATGATGAAATATCTAGTGTGAGAAAATGTTCTTTTGAAAAGATAAAAATTTATGATAATATTAACGTATTAGTCTTTGTGAAGATTCTGACGCTCGAACACATTTTTCTAGAGGCCATTTAAAAAATTCTTCTAGTCAATATCGATATTTAGCTGATTTATTAGAAATATTTAAATAAAAATGAATGATTAATGAAATTTTTTTTATTAAATCGTTTTGATTATTCTTAACGTTTTCATATTCCAAATGATAAAGTTATAATGATTGCTCTGAGATTTCGTTATATATTAGAAGATTTTAAATCAAGAACAAGTCGTCAATTTTTTCTATGACATGAATCAGACATGCCGATATTAATTAATCTTGGATTTCGATCTCTTTATGATTCTCCTAGGAGAAAAAATAATTTCTTTTAAATAATACTTATCTTTAAAATTTGGTGGTGTTAATTTTTTTTATTTATATGGTTAATACATTCTGACTAAGTTGTCACGAAAAATTATGATTGTAATGGTTTTGACTTAATACTTTTCCAACAATTGGCTATTGATGTTTCGCTATTAGAAGAATTTTTTTCGAATGCAAAAACATCGAATAATGCAATGAATATGGCTGCTTCGATCGACAGAATATCTTCAAGTCACATACAATAATATAAACATTATCAAAGTTTCACATGATGTAAATCTTTCATCTGATCATCAAAATGACTTAAAACAGAAAGAAAAAAAAAAGACTATTATTTCTTCGTTTGCTTGAGGGACATCATCAAATTATCATGTCACAACATTGATATGTCTTTATACATTTAAATATCATTAAAATCAATTACTTTTAGTTTAAAAAAAATTTTTTTTTCATTTTCCTGATTATTATTTCAATTTGAAAAATTTAATTGTTTGTACTTCCTATCGTCTTTTAGTATTATGATTAATCAACAAACTCAACTGATATTTATATTAGACAGACAATTGTATTATTATTCATAAAATTGAAATATTCTCATTTTCTGATTAATTTCTTCTCTTAAATTCTAAAAAGATAACTTATACACTTATTATATTAGATCAACCAACAATACTAATTGATTATAAATTGCAGAGATTGACTAGTGATTAATATGAAAAGCTGTTTAAATACAATATTTTAAATGACATTCTTCATTAGATTGTTATTTGTTTTTGGAAAGAAATTGTTGTAATCAAGAATATGAACAAAAAATTATGTTGACATTAAGACAAACTATAGTAACAACACTAGAGCATCTTTCCATCGAATTAATCTACGAAATATTTATTTACTTCCAATTTCATCAAGTATTTAATATTTTTTCTAATCTTAATTCCTGTATTTATTGCTATCATTAATAACATATCACTTATGCCAGTCTATCTGGATTATAACGGAATGAGATCTATAATCGCCTTATTTGATTATGTATCTCAGATACATTAGCTATTGATAATGGTTTATGATTAGCATCACATGTATCTACATTTAATAACCTGTGCCATTTATCTTTAATCTTTGACAACGGATTCTCATGCTGCTTATACGTTTATAGTTGTGCCAGAAGGTGCTTATTATAAACGAAATTTTTCACTTATTTTCTTCATTACATGTATGTTATCTACTTCTTTCGAAGATACGTAAGTTATATTTGAGACAATCAACTCGTTTTACCATCTGACAGAACTTTTATATCTATCTTTGTAGCTTAAAATCACTTGTACTTCAAGGATCATCAAGCAATCTATTATATTTACAGCTATACACGGACTCGTCTTTGACTATCTAGAGAGCATCCACTGAGACATGGTGATTATAAGTAAGTTTCTTTTTTTTTAATTGAATGTATATTTTAACTTATAAACTCAATGTAAAACGTATTTATAAAAATAAGGTATCTAATTATTTTATAAGAATAAATGGTAGTTAAAAATGTACATAACATATATATATATAAGAAAACTTATTGAAATTATTCAACTATAAGCTTCTATATGCAATTATAGATGAATATATGTAAAAAAACGAGCCATCACAATTGTGTATTTGAAGGTGAGATGAAGATGAAAGTGATTGTTTTTGTTATTCGTAAATTGATTTATTCTTAAAAAAATGAAACATTTTTAGTCCTCTAAAGAGCATTCGATGATACTAATTTAAGAATTGAAATTTAAATATATTAGACTCAAGAAATGAGCAACCGTTGAGAGAGTAGTTTCGATTAGCTCTGAAGACAGGGCGAGAAGTGATTACAAAGAAATTAAAATATTACATGAACTCTTTTTCGAAAAACAAGTGAAAACTTCCATATGGAAAATAGAAATTAATTTGTAATAAACGACAATGTATTTCGAAAACTTACTGGTCATTAAAATTCGGTCAAAGTATTCAAAAACAAGTTTCTGACATTCATCTTGAAACATTTGATACTTTAGTAGAAAGTAACAAAAAAAAGTCATACATAAGATTTATCAAGATGCAAAAATCTTTGAAATAAGTATGACTTTAAACATAATTATAAAGTAAAAAATTGTTGTATGTTAAATTTTCATGAAAAAAATCTATTATTTCTGCATTGTTTAGAAATGAACAGTTTGAATAAAGAAGTACCAAAAATTAATATAGAACACTGACGTAGATAAATGAAAGAAAATTGTCAATAAGAAGTTAAATAATATAAATGATGTATTTTTTATTGTTGCCATATGATTTTGTTGATCCATTACTGTGAAATTAGTTAATCAATTATTTGATCGTGATGTTTTCTTTTCATTGATGAAGTTCAGACTATTGGGAAAGATGACTGATCCCCATGTTCTTCACAATTTACTGTCGACGCTTTTCAGACAATGTTTATATTCGTTTCATGTTAATTGTATCAATTGATTTAGAACTATCTTTAAAAAATATCCATCATATTAATAAAACATCTTCTATTATAGCGGTAACAGTACCAAGAATCGATAAATCTTTGTGTCTATTTCTGTCTACATAATAATGCTGTGCATGGGTATAAACAGACTATAATAGACATGCCTTTAACAGTCAATTTTTTCCTTGACATCAAATTTCATAATCATTCACTGCAACTTATCTTCAAATTCTCGTTTTTTGCAAAGGACTAATCAATGTACGCTAGAACTGGACTGGATTATAGATCAGCTGTTGGTAGTAAAATCAATTTGAAAGAGAAAAATTCAATCTATCTTCTTGACTATACTTCTCTATGCAAATACTTATCAATCGTCTTTCGAAATTAAATTTCTCAATCTTGTTGGCCATTATAAATATGGTGAACTTTATGAAAAAGAATTGCATGATCTACAAAATTCAAATACTTGTTCTTTTCGAACGGAATTTCCTCTCATTCCAGAAGAAGATACACTTTTCGTATAGTTATAGTAAAATGAAACTGTGAATAACTTTTATTTCTTATTCTACTTAAACTTATTGTTAAAAAAGAATTCTACTAAGAATTTTTCAATATAAAAAAAAGCGAAACTTCGTTTCCATTTTGTTTTGTATGTTAAATTAGATAAAAATCTTTTCTTATAATTTTAAGAAAAATCGAATGACTTGAATGTGGATCAAGAGAACAAATATCTATTTTCTTCTTTTGTCAAATAGCAACTGAAGATGAAAAACTTGTATAACTATATATAAATGAATATTTCCTAATGGTAGTTCATTATAATATTAGTTACGCACACAAACGAGAAATTTTTTGTTTAATTAATAACAGATTACTGAAACCACTTCTAGTTGCCTAAGAATTATTTTTAGAATAATATGTTGTTGAAGTTATCCTAAATATGATTGTCTATTTGTTAAACTCTAGACTTAATTCTATAATGTTAACATCTTAACATTAAATACATCTAGACGATTTTTATTATAAGAAAAATTTGATAGAACAACTCCGTTATGACTGAAATGTAGAAGTTAGATATCTTTATTAGTTTTATTATCTTATTATTTTTTTAAATAAGTATTGAATTAAATATCAAATATAACTATTGCTAAGATATCGAAAATCTTTACTATTTTTAGAGAAAAAAAAAACAGCATACAGAATCGCCAAATATATTTTGGCTATGAGGAGTACAAATCTAATGACAATGATATCTTCAATGACTTCTCCATCAAAAAAAACTCTTCGAGAACGGAGTTTAGTACTACAATTGGATAGTCCATAGAGTGATGATGAGTTATAGAATTGTCAAAATTTTCAGAATTTTATTGATAAAACTAGGCACCATTGCCACGAGTGGTCAACTACAAAAATATATAGCTCTCAGAAAATTTTTTCATCTTTCAAGCTTCGTAATGCTTTTTTTGCTGATTGTTTTGATAAACAAAATTAATTCAATTAGTAAATAACGATGCTAGCATCAAGTTATTGAAAAATCTCAAACTGGTTTTATTGATAGATTCACCTCTTGTCGCGTGCTTTATGGCATATGATATCAAAATATATTATAAACTTACTGTGTAGAAATAAAATACTTTTATATGTTTAACTACCAAACAAAACTTACAGTTCAACCAGATGATTTTACTTATCATCTTTACAAACATATTCTAAAAATTACTTTTGTTATTTATTGAAGAAATATTCTTTTCATTTTATTCATATTATGTGTTTGCTAAAAAATGAATTTCATATTAAATGATTTTGAATTGATCATAGTATATAGAGATATAATAGTTTCTATTCAATGGAATGTTGTCCGAACATTTTACAGTAGAGTAAAATTTAGCATATGTTTTAGTTGTCGTTCCTGTCAGCAAATTCTAAATAAAAATAAAAATTAAAACGATTAGAAAAAATGAACAAATAGATCGAGTAAAATTATCGTTTAACATTAAAATACATAATTAATTATACATAGATAATTATGTCATTTTTAAAGAGCAATTTAGAATACTTATGTGTTTGTTTTCGTGATAGAGCATATATTAAATGTACTTAGTTCTTCTTAAAGAATCTGATATAGCTGTTATTTTTAGTTAGGTTGTAATATAATTAATGAAAATAAAAAGCGTTGGATATGACGAACAATATTTCATCATTAATCATCAGATGTTCAAGCAGACGTACTTTTTGAAAACTTGACTTACCTGTGAGAGGCCTATCTGTGTTTTTTTGCTCTAAAATAATGAGAAAAATAACAGATATTCAACTGTTAACCTTTATAGGGAATTCAGCAAGTCAATTGAACAACTTTAGATCATTCGAATTAGAATTGTCTAATGTATGCATAAAAAAAAACACAGTTAAAAGTACCTAGTATACAGAAGTATTTTCTTCTTGCATTTTCATCATTTCGGGTAAGGTTACGAGCAAGAAAAAAAGTTAACTTCAAAAATTTTATTTCATGTTTCGTAATAAGAAGATTTCCACTTACAAATGATCGATTTTGAACAAACATGTTCAATACGAGTCTAGATTGTTCACAATAACCAGATGCTATTATTGTTAAGGTGTTCACAAAGTAAAAGTTTTTGCTTCGGATTAATTATACATGGAAATGTATAAATACATAGAAAAATAAAGGAATAGAAACACATTTCTTTTGACAAGAAAAAAAGAAGAATATTTTTTTTTATTGTAAAATAGTTGAAAGTAATTTAATAGACAACATGTTTCTGTTATTTACACATACAAGAAAGAAACTATATGCAACAATTACGATACTTGCAGCAGAAAAAAATATGCCGTTCAGTATCAGTTGAGTTAGTTAAGGTTAAACACGAATGGTAGAAAATAATGAACAATATTTGGAGGAATAGTTCAAAATTGAGAAGATCGAAAGATTATTCTCAAGGCATAATCTTGAATCTTTTCGACTAAAATTTCATAAATTTGATGAGAACAAAATAAACTAAATATTTTTTAAAAGCCAATTATGTTATTATCTGTCCTAGTGCAATAGTAGAAGTATTTCTTACTAATGAAACTATTTGGACAAGTGATCGATTTTTGTCAATTTCAAAACGTTTTAATATTCACATAAATATATATATATACTAACTCAATATTAGTCAAACATATCTGAAATATCATATCTCAGAGATAATATCCTAGGTCGCTTTTCACCAGTAAGTATTTTTCTTCGATATGTTTTCAGAATCATTTGTAGTGCAAAAACATTCATATCAAAATGTATTAAGATTTGTGTGATCGACTAGTAAAACCAGTTATTTCAGAATAATAGTAATAATTAAAAATTCATATTATTTGTCATATTAAATAGTTATTATTGAAAGTTAACTAATTTCAATCTGTTTTCTATAGGCAGACAGACAGATCATATGACCTGCTTGAGCTATATTAATCATCGTATTTTCATTGACTAGAACGATCAATAAAAGATGAAATGTTAGTGAAAATAAACTCAAGTTCTTATAATCAAGTGTTTCTTTTTACGTCAAAATCAAACATTGAGAAATTTAGTATAAGAGTTTCATTTTTCTTATATAAATCTCGGCAGTCCATGAAGTTATGACGGTAATAAATGATTTTATTTCTATCTAGACAGTCTTATTCGTGAACATATTGGTAAGTTTTTCTTTGTAAAACAGTGTATTTTTTTTCTGCATATACTTAAGAATTAAATAGGTGATCTAACAGAGTGATCTTGCCTAAACACAAGAGAATAAAATGCTATAATACGTATAATCGATATTATGCGTTTGCTGACAATCAATATAACGTTCCAGAGAGCACAAATAGTTAACAGTCATTCTTTTCGAACAACTGTTATTACAAATAGTAGTTATGAATACAGTTTATTATACATTGAGTTCTTAAATTACAATATATATATATATATGTTATTAAAGAAAGAAACTTACTTGCTATTATCATATCTTAGTGGATCTTCAAGTAGCCAAAGAGCTTTCTGTTCATGGCTAAGTTGTTCCAACTGTGGTCGATGTTAAAATGAAAATGATAGAAAGCTTGGTGAACAATCTCAAAGTACAAGTGATTATAAGCTTAAAAGATTAGTTTGGATAGACAGAAAAGCTCTATCAAGTGCTAGAACGAATCAACTGTCCATAGTAGATTGTATGTATCGCCAAAACCGCAGTTGACATAGACTTAATGAAGAAAATAAGTGAAAAACTCGTTCATAATATGCATCTTCAGGCACACCTATTCACATATAAATAGCACAACAATTACTTGAGAATTAATTCTAAAGAAGAACGTTTCATGTCGATGAAAGATAAATTACACAGGTTAATAAATACAACTAGATCTGATGCTAATTATAAGCCATTATCAATAACTTATGTATCTGCGACACATAATGAAATAAGACGATTACAGTTGTTTGGTTTTGGTAAATGTCTATAAAAGAATTCGGTCACTCTTATACTCATGTCACATGATAGCAGCAATGTGTGGATAAAGGTTAGAAAAAATATTACATACTTCATGAAACTGGAAATGAATTAAAAATTTCGTCGAATAATTCGACAGAGAGATTCTTTAATGTTCCTGTCATAGTTTGTCTTAATGTCATCATATTGAATATTGTGAATCATTCTAATACAATAGATTTATGAACAATAGCATAAATTATAACTGTTCTTTCTGCCTATAAGTAGTCACTGCAAGAAGATGATATTATTATTGCTATTGACCAGCGGGTGACAGTCATGAATTGTTTTCCTTTTTTGCTAATGTAAAACTTTTTTTTTGACATCATATATGTGACAACAATTATTTGATTTCAGATGATCAGTTTTTCAATGTCTGTGATGCCGAAAAATATAAGAAATCCAAATTCTATTAGTTTTCAATGAACTTTGAACGTCACTTCAGTAGTATTTTGGTTAAAAAACAATTAAAAGTTCTGTTTTTTTATTTGAAAAGCAAAAACAATATTCATCATAGCATATTAAATAATAAAAGCTGTAACTTCCAGTTAGTATTATATGAGTGAGATGGCAAATGTTGCAGATTCAATTGCCTGTTCTTCTGATTATCAGAAAATTCTGTGTAAATTTCATTCATATACCCTTTTCAAATTTAGTATTTCATTTTTTAATCCAACATTCAGTCTTAAATATTATGTTGCTAGAATATCAATTGCTCAAAACCACAAATAAATAATGTTGAATTTCAATTTTAAATAGAATTAGAGTAAATTTGAAAAAAGTAAGAAACACAACTTTTTTTATAGTTTTCAAACGCTAGGTACCTTTAAAAGGAGATAAATCAATTAATGATATTTGTTTCATTTTACAGATTTGATTTTGTCGTTTTTGCCTGATTCAAAAAATGATGTCATCATTTTCTTGATTAAATATTAAATTACTTAACTTTACAATTTATTATTACAAATGAAGCATTTTTGATCAATTATCTCAGACTTTTTCTTCTTGCATTGTATCATAATTATTGATCATCGCTCAAGATTTTTTTATTTACTTATTCTTTCAAATATATTGTTTTTTTTCATACGATCCAAAAAACTAAAACAAATTACTTATGCTACATTATTTAATATCATAATTCAATATTAATTTTAGCATTTGAATGACTAAATATGATTCATCTAACATGTAAGCATTCAATTTACAATCATCAGTAATCCCTTCTGATTTTCTTGTTTTACCACCAACAACTAAAAGACAATGTTCGCGAAGTCCATTTCCATAAATAACTAATCATCCTCGATCATTGATGAATAATGATTAATAAAGAACAAAATCAATATTTCGATCACATTTTTATCGTGAAAATGATGGAAGAATTAGAATTGCACTAAATAGCTGTGTTAAATCCATCGCATCAAAATTTATATGAATTTTAATCATTTTTATTTTGAATAAACAGAGCAAACCGTGAACTTTATGGATTAGCACGAATATAACGAATAGTTAGAAAAACTCAAAAAAAAAAGAAATATCATCAGCAAAATTTTACCAGCACTATCTTTATTAATGAACTTTTTTTCATCTAGCGTTTCTTAGATTTCATTGTGGTAATGAACCATATTTTCGAATAATTTCTTTTGAACATTGACAATAAATAAAACATCGTTATCTTGCTCATTGACCATAAAACACTTTCATCCTGAACTCATGCAATAATCAAAAATAGAAAATTAAAAAAATGAAATAACTCACTAAAGTACCATCAACATTTTATATAATAAATGCACTTTTATCATATATAAGAATTTCATCGTGTTTTGAAGTTCATGTTATGGTTAGACAAGTTAATAAAAAAACGATATGATGGTTAAGGTACTATTTGTAACAATCAATGACAAAGTGCTAAATAAACAGTATTTTTATCAAGTATATCATTTGCATGACATACTTGAGAAGATCATAAACTGAACCTGAAATACTTTCAATCTAAATCAAATAATTAATAGTCAATTAAATTGGAAAACAACCTAGTCAAACTTGAATAAGTGTGTTCGTAATTGTTCGACTTCTTGGAATGATCAATCATTTCTTTGCTTCGTTATTCTTATTGATTGTTGCTGTTGTCTACAAACGTCTAAATCTTCGTTGAATATATTAAATCGATTTCATGTAATTTTTCATTGTAGACATCTCAAAGCAAAGTTAATGATAAATTTAACTATGATTCAAGTTATTTTTGAGCATATGCTCAACAATCATCAGATACAAGTAACAACGATTCCATCATATCAGAGAGTCTATCAACGTAAAATAATCAAATATCATTAAAAAGAAAAGAAATACTCATTTAATTATTCATTATTACTTTATCAAGATAAATAATATATTCTTCAATAGTTATTTGTTCCTTAAACGAAGTTATATTGAAATTTTTAACAAGCAAACAAAAACTAATCTAATTAAGGACGATATTTCAAATATTGTGCCTAAGCAGTTTTCACATTAACCACCATTCAATCTTGGTAATTCATAACCAATTGACACTGTTGGTGGATCTAATATAATAAGTTTATTAATTATCTGCTTAGAATTTAAGACAATAGATCAATCAGAAAAAGAGAATGCTTCAATTTTATTAAGATAATACAATTGCCTAATTGTTCAGTATAAAAATCAGTAAATTGAAGAATATAAATATCAGTTGATTTTGTTGATTAATCATACATATAAAGAAAATCAAGACATTTTAAAACTAAGTGATTCATTTGAATAATATTTAAATGTATAAAGACTTGAGAATGTTGTAGCAAGATAATCTTGTGATATTTTCAACCTAAAAGAAGAAATAATAATAACGAAAAATAGTCATTTTTATTGATTATCAAAGAAAATCAATAATCTTCTTTTCTATTTTAAGCCATCGCGACGATCAGATTGACGAAGTTTTGTACCCTTTGAAACTCTAATATCAGGAGTACAATGAAATTTTGAAATATCAATGCGACCAATGTGTTTGATGTTGATGAAATAATAATATGAAATATTGAAATAAGTAGAGTTGAGATGAACATATTGGTTCACTTATGGATATTCGATTGGCTAAATACAATGTACGAGAATATTTAGATGAAAGGATGATAATAGACATCATATGAAATAAAAAAAGGATGAATGATCTATGTTCTCATCAAGTGATATGTACATCGAATAGTTATCATTTTTTTCTTATTTCATATTGTCATTCGATACTTTTAATTTAATTGAAGACAAGAATATTATAGTGATCTATGAACGTGAAGAGTACCATAGTACAAAACCTTCTATTGTATTTGATGGATTAGCTGCCTAAAATATGAAAAAAACACCCTTTTCAATATATATCATCAAAGACACAAGATAAAAAATTACTTGATTGACAGAATTATAAAGAGTTTTATTTGAATAAAATAATTTTAAAACTTCACATGATTTAAGATAATCTTCAGCTTACAAGTCCATTAAATTTGATTTTAAAGATGAAATATTTGATGAATATTCATAAAATTGATCCCCATCTTCATCAAGTTCTACTTGATCCGCAACATTTGTTCATTTTGAAATTTTCCTGTTTTCTAGTGTCTGAAATTCTTGAGCAATGTTAAACCACATATGAACAATCGAACGAAGATGATTATAAGAATCTAAAATACAGAGTGTAGCAAAACATACAACAAGAAAATAGATAAAACTATCTCTCGAAACTGATTTTAGTTGATGCATTCGTTTATTAGCCCAAAATAATCAAGATCAATAAAAAAAATTAGCCATTGAGCTTTATTCTCTACATTTACAGATTCATCAACAATTGTTCGTTGTCTAATCGATGTGTTGATCATTGATTAAAAAGATATTAAAACAATCTGAAAATGTATGACCAACAAAAAAATGAATATTTACTTCAATTGTTTTTTCAACCACACTGGACGATAGTAGAGGATTAAAAATATTAACACGTAATTTGTTCTATTCAAAATCAAAGATGAAACTGATGTGCAATATTATTGTGAACGACTATCAGATATTCTTTTTATCGGATCAGCTATATATATTGAATTATTTGATATAGTTCTATTCCAAAGCAAATTTTTTAATAAATTTCAAGTTCTTCAAAATCAAGATCAGTTACTGAGTAAAGCATTGTTTCATATCTATTTCAAATTCACATGATTTATTTAACTGATTTCGATTACCTGAAAAATTGTGAAAACATTTTTTTTTCTCAAAATATTCTCACAAATTCACATAGTTAAAATTATATCGAAACTATCATCAATATTTTGAATTTTTCTAAGTAATTATTCAATTGTTTCTCTTTTTGTTAGGAATTTTATATATTCCTGTACAGAATCACCAAGTAACACAGGTAAATCTTCTAATAACGTAATATTCATAGTCCATGGTTGAGAAAGTAATGAGTCAATATCATCACAATCATCATTTTCAATGACGACTTCATCAGAAAATATTAAGGATTTACATAAAAGATGATGGCCATTGAGTAATAAATAGAGATTTTAAGAAAATATGCTAAATCCAAAAACTGAAAGTGTTTTTTTTTAAAATAAAATTTAAAAAAGTGTATTAATTATTCGTATCATTTTTACATTGAAAGCTTTTAGTGCATTTTTCAATATTCTATGTAGAAAAAAAGCCATGTAATGTTACTATTTGTTCATTGTTGGTAATATTTTATCAATTCTGATATGAACTTACAGATGAATGTTAATAAAAGAAAAATATATAACTAGATCGTTTCTCAGTCACGAAAAACGCAAGTTTTTACTACTCGCATAACAGTTTATCATAAGTTCACATTTATTCTCTTTTTTTTCATTTGGCAGAGAAAATTCTTTATTTATCCATAAAATTGTATACTAATTTAAGTATTGATGATATCATACTTCTGCATTTGAACAAAGAAATCAAGTATGTAATGCGATGCTATTTTTTGCTCTTGAATTCAGAAAGAAAGATTTGTTTCCTCAATATCTTCACCAATTTTAGCTGAAAAACTTTGAAGGATTCTTCTCATTATCTGCTAATTATATGCAAGCATATATGATTCTCTTTCAAATGCATACAAGCAAAGAATAGCTATCAATAAATGCTTGTTTGTATACAACAGGAGATTTTCTCATGCTCATTGTGACATATGTTTAAATTGTGTGAGTTTTACATATGAATAAACAAAATTTGAATATGATTTCTACATGAATTGTAGAAAATAATGAAATAATAACAGTTAACATGACTCAAAGAAAACAAAATTTCTTTTTATTATACACATAATACAAACGAATAAAAATCAAAAATTACTCTACCAAGATTGTGAGTGATGATGTATTCATTCTTTACATGACAAAACTGAAGTTTTTGGATGTTTCTACTCAGGTGAAAAAATCATACGCAGATCATATAAGATCTTACAAGATTTTACTGACATCGGATGTTGTAAGATTCATATTGTATGCTCTTATGAAATCATACAAACATCTTAGTGTGGGTGTGGGTGTAGTTCTTCTCTATACCAACCTCCACCCCACACCCACCCACTCCACGAAACCACACACTCAATAGGCCATAAAGTATACTTATTTTAACAAAATTCAACTAGACATACACACGCTGATATGCCATCGGTTTTCGCATCAATTTATTCTACACCTAAATTAGGATAAATTCAAGTTCAGGATTAGTTTAAATCTTATTTTTATTTCGCTAAGATTTATTAAATTTTGAGATAGATAGACTTCAGATCACATTAATTTTTAATGAGCATGGGTTACGATTTAATTAAGACATGTTATAAATGATTCTCAAAATGAAGTGATAAAATTAACGATATTTCATAAAGAATGAGTCTGTTAATTCGAATGTTTTACTTTACTTTTCAGCGTTCGAGTTTCATTTTTTAAATTGCCGGTAGATTTTTTTACAAAATATTTACTTCACAGTTCTAATTGGCGGAGAATTATCTAACCGGTCCGGCCCAGCGGTGAGCGTCCGATTCAAAAAAGTTTTCAGACCGGTAAAAACAGACAAGAACTGGTCGATTTGTTAGATTATCCACTATTGATAATAGAAGAAACTTCAAAAATCATCCATTTTCCGGTTTTTTTGTTCATATTTTTTACAAATTTTCAGGAGGAAATATCATGTTACGGTCGTTTGTACC
>CAJNOP010002808.1:0-11760 GCA_905250075.1 Rotaria sp. Silwood1
TATCGAGTGATTGAGCCAAATGAAATATTATCGAAACAAGTTTGTATCACAATTATTTTTCCTCTTGTCTTTTCTTCAAACCGATATCAGAATGTAGGAAGATGCTAGAAGAAATTGTAATCCTATGAACTGATTTTACTTAACCAATATTTATTTTGAGAAATTTTAATATTAAAACAATGGCGTATGTTGTTTGCCTGAAGGAGAATTTGGAAAGAGTTATTTTCATATTCTTTCATTTAATATTGCGTGAGACTTAGATTACCCTTCTTGCAACATGCGAAAGATACAGTCAATGTTTCTAATAAGAATATCTCACTAACTTTTCGGCGTGATAAAAAAACTAATCGGATTATATATAATTAGAAGTTGGCGTAATAGATATAAGTTTTGAAAATATTGAATTTAAAACTGCCACAAAAGTCATTATTGACTTTAAACAAACGCCAGAAATTATTGTTCAAGCTTTCGGTAACTAACACTTATCGTTATCAGGAATCGAGAAAAAAGAGGAAAAAAATTATATAATACTTTTATTTTGTCTTATTCCTTTGCTTCTTCTAATTAGTATTATATAATTTTTTTTCCCTTTTTCTGTATTCCTAATGTTGATAAGTGTTACTTATCGAAAGCTTGAATAATAAAACTTATGGTGTTTGTTCAAAATCTATAATGATCTTTGTGGTAGTTTTATACTCAATTTTTTCAAAACTAATTGGATTCTAGACTAAAGTAGCAATATTCAAATCATTATGGTTTCCATAATGAATTCTATCCACTTTCTGCTCCTAACTACAACGCAAGTTCATATTAATAGGAAAAAAACGTACTTAGATGCTATTAGGAGAGGACAAAATCTATCTGCGATGTTCCTATTAGGATCAATAAATAGTCCAGACTCATTACTATCGTCGAAAATGACAAAATGGGAGCAAACAAGACTGTAATACTTTGGAGTAGCGAGTATAGTACAAGCAGAGTACGAAAGAAGTATGAGCCAGAGTACGCATCCCAAGAGTCTTTCTGTTTCCTCCTTGAAAATGACTTACTGTTGTTATTACAGCAAAAAATTAGCTAGCTGTTGTTATTAGGGTCGACTATTTTTTAAACACGGTTAGACGTCTTACCTTGAGATTCTATGTTTCATTAAAGAAATTTTGTTTCTCATGAATCTTTAGATTTAGACACAGTTCGACATGCTCTACTACATTCTCAACAAAACCTTTGCTGGTTTTCTTAAAAAAGATACTTTTTTCTTAAAAACTCTGATTTTGCTTGAATTTTACTGGAGTGTTGTCATTAGGCACAAAATTTAGCTGACTGTTTTAATTAAGAAAAGTGTGCCTAGTACTCCAGGCAAGCAAAAATTAAGGGAAGACGCCCAACATGACTAGTCTCAAATGTCCGCACTACCGTCTGGCCTAGTCTGAAACGACTTGCAGCCCGTCAAGACTAGTTGTCTTGACTCACAAAGTCTTGCAACTTAATATAGACTAGTCCGAAACGTGCTCTCACTCAGTGATGACTAGTCCATTTTGTACAATCATACTGTCCAGGCGCGTCAGCATAACTACAAAAGTCAAAAGTAAAGGAGACGATAGATGGATTTGAACATTCGATCCGACAATATTGGATACCTGACTAGTCTAGATTATTTTCAATAGCAATCTAGACTAATATGAAGAGTCATTTGTACTAGTCATGACTAGTTGTTTCGAAGGAACTAGTAGCACTTTTTATTTAGAGTAGTCTAAACTTCTTAGAAAGTCTCTTTTAGTTGCACTTAATTATCCAAGCAACTCATTTAGACTTGATCATATGAAGACTAGAGTGATGTATCCAACGAGAGTTACCTATTTAGGGTGTGGGTGTAGGTATCATTATCTTTCTCTCGCCCACCCACACTCACACCCACACCCACACCCACACCCCACACCCACACCCACACCCACACCCCACATCCACACCCTAGTTCTAAGAGTTTCAAGGGTTGTAAGAGTTCTAAGAATTCTAAGAGTTCCAAGAGTTCTAAGAGTTCTTAGAGTTCCAAGAGTGTCAAGGATTCTAAGAGTTCCTACGGCTGAAGATTTGTATTCTCTCCTTGGTTGAACAGTTCAGAGTTCCTGAAGAGTTCTGAACTCTTGGAATCTGGCCACATTTCCCCTAGTTACAACAAATCCAGGTCACAATCGTAGATTGATGATTTCTCCTCCATTTATATTTCAGAGAACGGTCATGAATATATAGCTTGGAAGAGAAGACTTTCAGGATTATGCAAATAAAAATGTTTTCACTCGAGTTTAAAATAGCCAAAAATCCAGTCGAATAAGAAAAAAGTTTTGTTTTACTGTTCTTATTAGAAACATTGACTGTAGGCATACAATAGCACTTCATGAAATCTGTTGGCTTCATTCAAAACCAAAAGACGAATGATTCATGTTACAATGATTTTCTAGGATCAGGACAGCATTCAAGCATTATATGGGACATTGAAAAATTCCTTGAAAACTACGCGACCAAGTAGGCGTGGTAGATCAATAGAGAGTGACGAAAACGAAACAACGACAAAACCAACAAGAAAGACAAAGAAAGAATCCACAAAGAAAAAAGCGAAAAAAACAAGAAGGAGAAAGACAAAGCCAACAACCACAACCAAGATAGGTAAGACGCTAGCGGCTATGAAAAGAAAAAAACCTTAATCAATGCATGTTATCTATTCTCTATTTGGAATATTATAGTCTATGTCCGAATAGTTCACGGATTCAACCGACTAATGTATTGTACTTTAAACTCGAGGAAAGAAAAGAGATTTGTAGGTATCAAACTACATAATGTTTGTTTAGTTCAAAATAGAAGTGAATAATCAACAAGTGTTACAGTTATGAGATAGCAAGACAACATTCTTTATTTGAAGTTGTCAGGCTTTTGACGATCATCATAAAAGTATCATTAATGCTTATGAGTTATACGATTCGGTTTTTGGTAATCATTAAACATTTCAAAGATCAGAGAAAGGAAAAAGAAAAAAGGAAAAAACAAAACACATCAGTTATTCGTTTCATTTAATTCTAAGTTGAGTGTTCATTGAAAAGACCTGCTACCGCATGGGTTATCATTTTTGATTATGTTTGTCTAAGCAACATTCATTAGATCAATTGACGTTAATCAAAATGTTTTAGGTGATGAATATAGGATAGTGATGTCGCACAGAGAAAAAGAATGAGAAATGAAATAGAAAAAAGAACAAAGATAATCAGTCTCGAAACTACCAGCGAAGAAGAGATAATCTCTAAGAAGAAAATTATTGAGTCTAATTCCAATACCCATCTTCTTTGCTGAAATAATATATTCACCTATCTCTCAATATCTTTAGGAAAATAGATATAATTGAATATTATATCTTCTCTTTTTTCTTAAAAGCTCATTTCGATATCAAAAAAGTTGCTTAAATTTCCTTTTCTTACATGACGCGATATCTATGTGCACGACATATCCTGGTCAAGGGTGTGTAGGTGTGGGTATACGTGTGCCAGAAATCAGTACCATATCAACACACGCCCACACCGAATCGAAGAAATGTATTTCGAAATGCGTGAGGTGTTAAAAATAATGGAAAAAGCCAATTTTATAGATAAATCTCGTACTTTTCTTTTTTATTCCATATGGAAAATATGAGTTTTTTAACATGTTTTAAAGATTTTTCAAGCAGTTTTTTGAATTTTTTATCTTAAAAGAACGGTATAAAAAGCTTCAATACGTACAGTTTTGCAGAGCTTGTCGAGCTCTATCAAATCATGTAAAAATATTCAAGAAAAAAGTTTTACTTCATTTTATAATTACTAATATCTTACTTTTCTATGCTAAAAATGAACGAACTTTTCCAAAAATGTGTTAAGTTCGATATTGCAAAGTTCACAAAATTCTGACTATTTAGTACCAACAAATCCCATTTTTGACGAGCTTCCATTTGGTATGAATGCATTATATACTCTTCCCTGAGATGATAATATTGTTTCCTATTCTCTATCTTCTAATATCAAGGAACTTGAGCACGCCCATATGTATTTGTTATTTCCAAACAGATATCACAAAGACCATGGAACCACAAGTGGTAAAGTTTGAAGCAAGTGACATCAATGCAATAGCAAACAAATTAAAAGGCCTACAACCTGATAGTAGCTTAGCAGCATTCAGTAAAATGTCAGACATGATCCAAAAAGCTACCGGTATGCTTCCAGAAAAAATAATTCCTTCCTTACAGCAATTGGCTCAATCTTATTCAAAAACAACGATGCAGATTAAAGTTAGTTTTGCTGATACAACTGCTTTATTATCAAAATTTGTAGTAAAAGGTTACCGTGTTATGAAACGTGGTATGAATAATGAAGATACGCAAGTTTTAAAGGCTTTCAGTGATCAATTAAGCATGAGCATGATCAACCAATTAAATGAATTCGTTGAAATATCACGCACTGAATTGGTTGCAATTCATACACAGTTATTAAATTACTCACTTGGTGATAGAGCTGTAAATTTGATAAAAGAAAAGGAAAATATAGAAGTTAAGTTATTAGAACAATCAAAAGAATTAGTAAAGATATCTTCTGAACGTGGTGCAAATCAAGGCATGATCGAAGCACTTGAATATCAAAAGAAACTGTTTGAGAAAGCCATTGAAGATTCTGAGGCAGCAAAAGAAGAAGCAAAGAAAGAAGTAAAAGCTTTAAAAGGTCAAATACGTGAATATGAAAACGAGGTACAAGAACGTCGTAATACTGTTGAGGAAGAAAGAGGATCTTTTTGGATATTTTCATGGAAAATACGTGATATTCATCACAACAATGGTGAACAAATTGCTAGGGAAAATCTGGAAAGATTATTAAAACGAATTCGCGATTTGGATGCATTAATAGCAAATTGGCCGAATATGGATGCAGTTAAACGTATGACAGACACAGTAAAAGAATTGGGAACTTATACAGGAAAGAAACATCCATTAGACCTTAAGTATAAAGGAAGTGAACAATCTTATAATGAAACTACAGAAGAATTTGATCGTGTCATTAAAGAAATTGAGAAAATCTATCAATTAGTTGGCACTGCCCAAATTAAAAGTTTAACATTAATTGATGAATTATCTCGTGCTGTTCTAAGTGGGCATGATTCTATTGTATCGACTTATGCAAAAATACGTACTAATTTAAAAGCACTTGATGCTGATGGAGATCTTTTGGTTAGTTCTATAGTAGATGCTTTACAATTCATGAACATGATGGATACATATATGGGTACTACAAAAATTAACGATATGAAACAAATGTTAGCAACAAAATAATATTGTTAGAGTTGAAATACACAGCCAAGATTTTGTAAAGCGGGAAAATAGATATCTCAGGCTTAGTGATTTAAAATGAATTTACATGATTTTGTAATTTAAATTGAACTTTTAAGATTATTCTTATCTAAAATGATTTTCAAAAGTTATAATATATTTGAGTGATTTAAAGTGTTGTAGTTGATTTTTTCATTAATAAATTTCTATGAAATTATTAACATATTATTATCGAATATATAATGAATGCTTGAAATTTATAATAATTCCGTTCAATTTTATTTTGATACTTGATAAAATCAATATACTACAATATTGAATTAAAACATGAAAAAAAAAACTTAATTTCACTTCTAGCAACGCCACATTTTGATGATATTATGTGTGATGAAAAGTTATCTCTCTCAATATATCTCATATAAACTTCTTCTTTCTAAAAAGAAAATCGTCGAACTAGATGCATTCAGTATCATCCATTAGATAAACTATATTTTGATTAGTTTACTAAAACACAAAAACAGAATGATACTTGGTCAAAACTGAAGAGAAAATTTGACTAAAATTTATTAGCCATTTGTTTCAGTTTGTTGGTGTTAGAGAATCTAAAAGTCGTTCAAGCAACTATTTCATATGTGAGCCGAAAAGACTCAATTAAAGTATCCTTTGATGTAGGGCAAAGAAAGAACAAATAAATTTTTGTAACGATTTCTAGTGATTTCTTTTAAAAGCAATCAATTCTTACATACTTATTATAAATCAAAAGAAATCATTGAAAATACTAGAATTGAAGAAAAATTACCAGAAATCGTTTAATAATGAAAAGAAACCGGTAGGAATGTTGAACGATCATCAGAAATCAATTACATTGCCATAATAGAAGAATAAAAACTATAATGGGATTCTCAGTCATGAGATAGCATCATCGCCAGTAACTTGCGAGAGGATACAGAAAGACATTTTGTTCTTCAAAGCCGCAAACAAAACTAGAATTTTTGAAACTTTCTGAAAAGTCATTCGAAGCTCCACTCAAAAATATGCTAATTACCAGTCCCTTGTATCTTCATGTCCCTTCTTGTAATTGGCAAGACTATGAATCGTTGTATCCTTCCCTTTGAGACTTATTTTAATTATTACAACTTTTCATCGTGTTTGTTGCTAATATTAGCCATCATTAGTACATATGCATAAAGCTAAATTACACTTAGATATGATTTCTCAATAATTTCAGCATATCTTAAATTTAATTTGTGTTTATCCCTAAAACGAAAAAGTGATATCGTAGTCACCATAGAGGATCAACAAATGATCGTTAAAAATTTCCATCTAATGACTATTATCCGTTTCAAAATATAAGAGTCATTGATCAATTTTTCAATAACTTTTGATAGGAACAAGATAGAGGGTGTGGGTGTGGGGTGTGGGTGTGGGTGTGGGGTGTGGGTGGGTGTGGGTGTGGGGGGGGGGGGGGGGGGGGGGGGGGGGGGGGGGGGGGTGAGGATGCGGGGTGTGGGTTTCAATAGAGTGGACCCACACCCACCCCCACACACCCACCCACACCCACACCCACCCACCGACACCCACACCCACACCAACACACCCACTCACACCCACACCTACCCCCACACATCGACACCACCCACACCCACCCCCACCCCCACACACCCACACTCACCCACACCCCACACCCACATCCACACCCACCCACACCGACACCCCACACCCACACCCTCATTGAGAACAAATAAAAACTAATTACCAATAATACAAATATCATAAATTCTTTATGGGAACACTAACATTAAGCTTTCCAATTTTGCTAATCCAAGCATCTGACTCATTTATTTGAGATTACAAGTTCGTATGCTTTTTAAATAATTTATTATTTTATTTTAGTTAGTTGAACAATTTTGGATAATTCTAAATAATTGTCCTCCATTAACGCAAAGTGAAAAAGAAATATATATGATTTTGATATATTTTCAAATTGAAAATATTTTTAGTGAAAATAAGCAATTATTATGATTATTTTATATATCATTATTATCATTATTACAATGAACACACATATTTGGAAACGCTTTATTATACACAAGACGATTTATACTCATCAATACAAACAACTCATTATCAATTATTTTTTTTAATTTGAACAAGTTGATATAGATTCATACATTTTCGATTTATTGCATCACAATTATACTATTTCAGTTCATCTATTAAACCGAAATTAATTTTTGGTATCATTAAGAATTCTTTAGACAGAAAAAGAATAACATTGAAATAAAACTAGTCTTTTATTAATCGAACAATTGTTTATATAGTCATATAGATCTATTATCTTTAGCCGAATAAATTGTTTTTCATCCTATTGAAACGATGTCAACACTGGATGAATAGATATTCAATAAACAATTCTTACCCACAAAGATTTATCATTCATTTACGAAGTATTAAAATAAAAAACAGAAATCAATAACAATAGTAGCTCAAATGAATATATTGGTGCACCTTATATCATATGCAATTAATCCAATAAATTAAACAACAACAATATTAGTCGATATAATTACACAAGATTTTCATAATCTTAGTTTTGATTTTACGTTGAAAAAAAATCAATTCTGATGCTACTGACATGTTTATTGAAATTTAATTTATTAACTTAAATATATAGATAAATAATGAAAATCGTTATCTAGTTTCAAGAAAATATCTTTCTTTTACTTCGAGGGTGTGGGCGTGTGGGCGTGGGGTGGGTGTGGGTGTCCGCTTCAACCACACCTACACCCACACCTACCCCACACTCACACCCAACTTGTTTTTCTTATTTTAAATTCTTTAGAAATAAATTTGTCTTTTTAAAGTAACAAACTTATCGTGTAATTTATCAATTTATTCATTAACAAGAGTAACTGTATATGCTAAAATGCATGTCACTTTCAACATAATAATTCATTGTAACAAAATGTAGATGACAAAATATTAGTTATGAATAATTGCATATTAATTTGAAATCACGAGTTAGATACGTTATCAGAAAAACTCTTTTTCTTGTAATTCATTTGATATGAATAATCCATTACATTTGTTTTATAAAAAAAAAAGTATCTTTGAAAGTAGACTTTTGTTGGAATGTAGTACTGCTGATCAGTTATGGTTTCGATTATGCTTTTGAACAGCTGTTTTTCTTGGATTTTGTAGAGAATCGTACAGGTTATCTTTTCGAAAAAATTCAAATCAATGCATCAAAAACTGGTAAAACTATTCACGAAATACTCAGTGGATAATTCTTTGCAGAAAAAAAGTAAAAAATAATTTTGATAAAATTTTTTCTGCATATTTTTATCATTATGGCACTTTCCTACAGTTGATGCGAATTGAATTTAACTGCAGAAGAGCGGCACCTCCTACACCAAAGTGTGTAATTAACAGGGGCACATCAAAGACTGTGGATACCGCAGTGTCGTTATTCTGCAGTTGTACTCGCTTTCATCTCTGAAAAAAATTTCATCTAAACCATACTGTAGAGGTCGCTAGTTTCATGTACAAGCACCAATCTAGTTCTTGATTGGTAGATTTCAATCAAATAATATCTGCTTCTCCTCATGATAAAAAAATCTCTGTAAAAAAACAAACTTGTGTTTCATATTGAAAAAAAATCGAACAAATGACTGCACCAGTTACAACAGTAACAACCATTGCAACATCAGTAACAGCACCTTTTACAGCTGTAGAACATTTCCTTTCAATAACTCATCAATTGTTTGATGAACATCGCACAGCTATTTTCATACTCACTGGAACATGTGTATTATGTTTTTCTCTTTATGATATTCTTTACTAACGGAGGTATTATTTTTCAGTAGTAACAGGATGGTTATACAATAAATTATGGGTGAATCGAAAATTTTATCCAAGTATGCAATTAATGCAAGGTAAAACTGTTCTTATTACGGGTGGTAATGCTGGTCTTGGCTATGAAACAGCTAAAGATCTTCTTCGACGAGGTTTGTAATCGGAATGATGTTTTTTTTTGTTTTTGTGTTAAATATTCTATTATTATTTTTGAATTATCTATAGGTGCTCGAGTTATTATTGCTTGTCGTGATATGGATAAAGGTCGTCAAGCTATGCGAAAATTATATTCTGAAACAGAATGTGAAGAAAAAAATCTTCGATTAATGGAATGTGATTTATGTTCATTTGAATCTGTTCGTAATTTTGCTAATTTATATAATAATGAAGAAGAAAGACTTGATGTATTAATATGTAATGCTGGTCTTGTTTGGCCAAAATATGTAGTTACAAAAGATGGATTTAATTCTATTATTCAAGCTAATTATCTTGGTCATTTTTTATTAACAAATCTTCTATTAGATAAATTAAAAAAATGTCGTCCAAGTCGAATTATTAATGTTTCATCGGATGCACATCAAAGTTTGTATTAAAATAATTTAAATCTATTTTATATCATTTTTTTTTGTATTTAATATAGGACTTCAATCAATTGATTGGTTTGATGTATTTACACAATTTAAAGATTCTCGTCTATTAGGTGTATATGGATCATCAAAAGCATTTCAAATATTATCAACTTATAAATTAAAACAAGTTTTACTTGGTAATCAACTTGAATATATATTTTTTTTTCATTTTTTTCTCTTATTTTAATCATTTTTACATTTAGCTGAAGGTGTTAATGCATTTGCATTACATCCTGGTATGGTTGCAACATCTATTGGAGTACCAATACGAGAAGTTTTTGGAATTTATCGATTTCTTATTTTGTATCCAATATTACGTTTGCTTATATTTCCCTTTATTAAAACACCAAAGACTGGTGCACGAACAACTATTTATTGTACAGTTGAACCTTCACTTGAACATTCAACAGATCTCTATTTTGAGTATGTATCTTTCATTTAAAGAATAAGGTGCGGACAAATCGAAATGATCTCTACTCTATAAAATAACGCAAGCATGGAAAGTTTTAGTGAAACTACTAAAAGATGGTTGAGTTGTGACGTAGGATTATTTCGCACTGAAAAGACGAAAATCGGAAAAATAACTATTTTTCTCGCGATAGACTTCATAAAAGCCTTTACTGTATATCAAAACAAGATTCATTTATAGTTCAATATTCAAAAGTCTCATCTAATGACTCTTAGAATATTCTGACAATGTCAGTCGCAAAGGAAGTTCCTTCATTGAAATATTGAATTCGATCTTTGTGACATATTTATAGCGAAAGTTTATTTTTGCAAATTCTGTATTTTCAAGAAGGAACATTCTTTTCGGCTAAAACTATCAAAATGTTCTAAGAGTCATTAGATCTATCTATAGGTAAAAGTTTGAGATCGAAGTTTCGTGATTTGATTTTGTTTTTCGAAGACTACCTAGGAAATCCAGTAAATTTTTCATTACTCGTCTTCAAAGACACATGGGAACGAATTCTTATAGACTTCTTCTAGTCTCGTCGAATCCTCCTTCTAGTCCTACGGTGCGTCTCAATTTGGGTAATACATTACTTCCCATTCTTTCCCAATGCGGTTAAATACATGAAAAAATAAAAATAAAAAAGATTTTGTCTCAAAACTTTAAGCTCATCCTGTGTTAAGTACACAGATCAATGCTGATTTTTGCATATAAGATTTATATAAAGTTCTGATGGTTAAAATCTTCGAATACAAAACTTGTTTTCAAAACGTATACATAAGTTTTTTCTTACCTATATGATTCGAATAAATAAGTTTCACTTGAAAAAAAATCATCTGAATATATCAAAAATAATATTTTAATACGTAACTCGACGAATTCTATCCAATCATGACAAAAAAATTTGAATTGTCGATATCTTACATAAAACAAAAAAAGATTCTATTTCTATGTTATAGAAATTGTGCTGTTGCTCGACCGACTTCACTGTGTAAAGATAATGAAACAGCTGATCATTTATGGAACTTAAGTGCCCAAGCAGTTGGATTGAAATAATAACTATATATTCTATTTTAATATTATTTTTTTTTGTTTTTTTAATAAAATAAATATTGAAGATAGAAAAAAAAAGCTTGTTAGCGCAGCTCCTGTGGAGCTGAAATGTGGAACTCACGTATACCTTTAGCTTTGTTACCTGACGCATCATCTGTATACTGAAAGACTTCTCATCAATTATAGTTGTTTTCGTTGAGAATCGATGAAAAGAGCAGGAATTTATTATTTATTTGTATATTAAAAAAATATATTAAAAAAGAAAATTTTTTTTTTCATTTAAGCGCGCTCGATTTCATTTATAATTATTGCTATATACTCGATAGTAATCTTTTTTTTTTGTTTTCTAATTTGAAGTTATTTTTCTCTACCATCGATTATTTGGTGAATACGGTTGTCGCAGTCTGTAATGCGGCGGGGGGGGGGGGGGGGGGGGGGGG